>JABFOV010004700.1:0-13383 GCA_022817685.1 Aradophagus sp. ZL-2020
TGATAGAGGAGAGTTCATAGTTAATGAAAGAAAAAAGAACGAAGAAAAGATAAAATAAATAAAAATAACTATTAAAAAGATGGTTACTTCGTAAAGGATGTATGTTTTTTTCTTGTACAAAAAGAGGATTATAAGATGTTAGTCTATTATATTTGTGGATATTTTATTAAATGGATAGAATTAAATATTTATTATCAACTGATATATTTAAATCCATTTATTGTTAAAAATAAAAAAAAAAAAAAAAAAAAAAAAAAAAAAAAAAAAAAGATTGGAACAGTTGCTTGCGATTACTTTGATTTTTTTGAGACAAATAATTATTGAGTTAGATGAAAAAGCCTGTTCATTAGGATTTTTGAATAAATCAATATTGTAAAATGTTGAAAGTAAGAATATTTCTAATGAAGTTGTTACAGTTTGTGCTTTTATTTGGGATTATATAATAAAAACAAAAAAATACAGTTTTCTAAATTGTAATCTTCATTGCAAATCTATGTAGAAAAGATTTTTTGGCCTGGCTATCAATATGATCTATAGAAATATCTTTAATTTACGATAGCTTATTTCGTTCACAATAACACTTTCAAAATAAGAATTTCTTTTAGAAATTTCAACCAATATTACGGGATCTTTGTTTTACTTTCATTATTCTGTCATTAAACTGTCATTGTTCTGTTAAAATGTTTATTTCCTAACATAAAAGTTTATTTCTTGTGACAAAAGGGTTAATATCTTGTCAAAAAGGTATCATTTTTGTATAAGATAAGATTATGAAAATCTGCAATAAAGGTAAATGATACAATGCAATGTTTTCAGAAGTCATTAGCAATTCTTAAACACAAAGAAGGAGTATCCCAACTTTACTAGAAAATAATAAAAAATGTTAATAATATGTTTTCCTATGAGTATGAGTCATCGCTGACAATTCATCCGGATGACAATTGTGAGGACATATTTCCGCTTCGTTGCTCGCGTTGTTGCTTGAACGTTGATGCTTAGGTGTAATATATGAATGAGTTTCATGCATTTCATTGAGTCCGCATTTATTTGGTCGGATTCGTTGAAAGGGCTTGAATTTGGATGTTGTAATAGTCGTGTCTTGGGATTAAGTTGAATAGATTGATTTGCTTACAGGGATTTGTATTGTTCACTTAGACGGGAGAAGTAACGGAGTAAATGCAAGTTTAACGAAAATGTTTAACGATAATGAAGTATCCTATTGAGAATGGATCAATAATGGTATTAAACTGACGTTATTTGTATTGGATAATTTGTGCTACTCGTAAATTGTTTAATAGTTAATCAACATTTTGAATGGATACAATATATTGAGACACATTTTCAGTCGAAACATTTATTCAGTTATAAAATATTGATGTCTCCTTTAATTAAGATTTTATAAACTTTGCAAAACATGCAATGACGTCAACATAAACAATTTTTATTTTATTAAAATATTATTACTTATTCATTGACTTATCTACATTTTTCAGCTGTGACAGTTTCAACTGAATCTATAGCCTTATTCTTAATAAAAGTTTCACTGAATTAACAATGTCGGAGTCACTTAAAGACAAATTGCTGAATTACAAATTTTAGACGATTTATTAACGTTAACAGGTTGTGTCATAAATAAATTTTATATTCAATGTGTTGTTACTGATTTTCAGTAATTACTTTTACTCTGTTTACACGTACATGATTATTATTGTTAGATATTTATGTGTGCAAAACCTGTAAAATTAATTAGTAACCAAATTAAACTTAACATAATAATCAAATTACAACATCTTCTATTTAATGTTACAAAGCCGTCAGCGATCTTACAATTAACGCAAAATTACCTAGAAACCATTTATTCACAGAGAAAAAAAAGGGGAACGACAGTAATTAATAACTGAAACCGTATTCATATTTGTAAAAACATTTGACATACTCTTAATTTAACTATGCAGTACGACAAAATTTACTAAATCAGATTGCAATTTAATATACTCTTTAAATGTACTTTTAATTACAATGTTTTTCCTCTGTGAACTTATTAAATCTTCAACCGTAAATCCTCCTGTAAGACCCGTTCTCGATAACTCGATCGCAAAAGTATCTGTCCTATTCATCATCGAAAATCCAGTCTGTTCGACACGGATCCTTTGCTGTAACTTTAACGTAACGCCTAATTCAATTCAAATATTTGTCCTCCTAATCTGTTTACCGGCGGCACACTTGCGGCGCCGACATTACCGTGCCAGTCTTTTCACGTATCCCTTACTGGCATTTCACAGGGCTGGCAGAATTCAATAAGGCACAATCTCAGTTTGAACGAATGCTTCGTCAAAGTGCCGCGGGACGACAAGAAGCCAGGCAAAGGCAGTTACTGGTCCCTCGACCCGGACAGCTACAACATGTTCGAGAACGGTTCGTACCTGCGCCGACGGCGGCGCTTCAAAAAGAAGGATGCCCTGAAAGAGAAGGAAGAGGCTCTTAAGCGACAGGGTTTGGCGCAGGAAAAGAGACTCGAGGAGACGAAACCGCTGAATGTGATTTTGCCGCCGATCGCGGAAACGAAAAAGTTGACTGGTTCGATGAACGGTGTCCTGGGACTGTGCAAGCCGAAACGGGAGCCAAACACCGAGCCAACGAGTCATTGCATTATGACCAAGTATGAGCCGGATGGCAAGGCTTCTTGTCAGGGTGTCATTCATAGTGCGATGCCCAGCCACCAGGCGCATCATCAACTACCACAACAGGAACCAGCTGGAAATATGCAGGACGTTGCGATGGCCATGGACCCGGCTAGTTTCAGTGTCGACGCTTTAATGACCGCCAGCCGTGAAGACCATCAGCACCATGGCTCGACGCATCAGCACCATGCCATTCAACACACCTCCCATCCGACGATGGGCAGCTCGCGAGAACCCATGACCGGTATTGGTACTCGGGTTTTATCAGCTGCGACCCCAACGACCACGACAACCGCCGCCGTGGCCGCTATGATGGCCTCTTCGTCGTCTTCGTATGGCCACACTTCGTTGTCCCCGAGGACCAACCTTTCGCCTCCTGGCGCTATGTACTCGGCATACTGTCCGTCGGGTTATATTATGGACCATGCGGAGTATAATACCGGCGGACGGAATCATACCAACGCGGGTCACGCGCAGTGGTACCAAGAAGCTGCCAGTCCAGACACCGCAACCATTTACCAGGATACGCAATCTCCAAGTGCACAAGTTTACAGGTAAGAGTCTACATTGTTTTGCAAGGAGAAAAAGTGCACGCAGTTAGTACATTAGTAAATAGTAAAGTGTTTCTATCTTTGGTTAACTGAGATTTTTTTTTAACGCGAAAATTTATTTCGACTGTGAATGTTTTCGTAAAACTTTTATCTCTAAATGAAGATTTATTCACAAAATGGTAGATCCATTACAGATTTGTTATTAGACACAAAGAAACTTTCTTGAGCAAAAAAGAATAAAAATTTGGCTGATGAAAATGTTTTACACGTTCAGTTTAGGTTTTTTCATATTTACTATTTACTAATCTTGAATAATAATGAATATATTTTAAGCATTAAAACAGTAAGTGATTAGTAAAGAAATAATTAATTTATGAATACGAATGATAAAATAATAAAGTTAATAAGTTCAAAACCATGAAAAAATATTTTATAGATATATAAGATTCTCGCTGATATTATTAAATGGTTTGATGAAGAGTGATTATTTTGAAAAGCAGAGACAGCTTGCTACTATTACTTTTACACTGAATAGTATTTATTGTACAGGTGTAAAAATTCTCGATAAGAAAATGTATACCAAAGAAAGTGACACAGTCACAGTTACATTAAAAGAAAGAAATGTGTTGCGTCAACGCAGTGACTATGCTAACTGAACATATTTCGGGATAAAATCGATGTAATTTTATGCGATGGAAAAATTGCGTCATGTCATTCGAACATTAACATGTCAACATTTAATTGACAAAAAAAATTCTAAAAGCTTAAAAAATTTTTATAGTATTGAATAATATTATGTTTATATTTACGTTACGCAATATCTGTAACTGTCAAAGATAAGATAACGATTCACATGTTTTATTTATTTTATTGCAATTAATTAAATGTGATAAAATTCACATTAACATAACCTACACCAAAAATTGATAACTTTTATTGAACCTGACTTTATTTAAAATGTAAAAATCAATCCTCTCCTTTTATTTTATATTATTTTAAGAAGTTAACAAATTTAGATTTTTTTCACCTTATCGAAATGAAACGAAGTTATGTTTATCTATTGAAAAGAATGCATCATTCAGACAAAATATTCAATTTATTTGAAGCTTGTATCTCTAACTATAACATTTTTTATTGTAAAAAGAAATCTGTATATTTTTTGTGTCAACTTGAAACAAACAAAAAAGCATATTATCAGAGAAAATCGTGTTAGAAAATATTTTTATAAGCAAGTAAAAATATTGATCAGATATAAACACGTTCCATCACAAGCACACAAATTGTTACAACACCAATAAATAGCATCTGAGTTGTTTAAAAAAAATGGTGAGCAATACATTACCTTCGCCGTACAAATAATAGCAAAACAATCATTATGTTATTGTAATACGCGATTGACTAAAGTACATGTAACTTGACAGGTACAATAATTATTACCTTAATTAAACGTCAAGAATTTCTGTTTTTCTAATGTAAATGTCATAATCCTTTTTTTTATTTTAATTATTTCTGATTTTGTATGTTTTCGTTAACATTTATTTACATCGGTTATATCCTCAATTAATAAATAAATTAATTCATTCGATTTTTCTTCCTTTTTTGTAAAATTATTGCTTTTGAAATGTTACAATTTTAATTTTAATTTGCGAAATTAAATTTAGAATTTAATGCCAAGACTTGGCAGAGGGGGAACTGTGTTTGAGGAAATAAATTGACTATTATTAATCACATTATCAGCATATTTTCACGCCCCATTTAAAAAACAAACACTCGTGAACTATATATAACGTAGGCATTGAAATATAACAACTATTTCATTAAAACTCATTTACATATTTCACTTTGACGGTTAACCATTTTTTAATTTCTAACGCGTTTTGTATAACGTTCGAGTGTAATGAACTATAGTGATTTATCCTGATCAAGGATATTTTAAGTGAAAAGTTGAAGTTTCCTATTCATAATAGAAATTAGTTTTTATTAAACAATTTAATATTATTTGATGAAGATTAATTCGAAATCGTTGTTTTTGAAGAGATTATGCACTTACCTGCTTTTGAAAAAAGATCAGATTGTACAAAAATGCGTAAAAACACGAGGAACGTTTTGGGCATTAGGAATTGTGAAGTATTGCCAGACCGCAACGCGTACACACAAGCATCTGGTATAATCATGTGTTGAAATATTTTTCTCAGATGAATGGTGCCAGTGGAAACATAAACCAACCGACAAAGTTTTTTATATGTGCGTGAAAAAACACGCGCTTAAATTTCGTAAACATTAATAGAATCCATCGTAAAATTCAGCTTTATATCCGGATAAAGCGTTTAATACGTTTCATGCGAAATTAAAATTCACCCTTTTGTCTTACTTGTTTTCAATATTATAAACCTCTACAACGTTAATTTGTTTAATTCATTCAAAGTTAAAACTTTAGTTCATCAAAATTTGCGAAAAAGAAAAAAAGTAGTGGAAACAAATAACTTAAAGTTTTCTCATAAAATCTCCATCTATTACAAAAGATACACTTTTACTATTAAATTAGCAAACCTCAAAATTTTTGATTTGCAAATCTATCTGATTTCAGGTCTAGTCCTCCAACGCCATTATCGTCGGGAGCCGCGCCTTCTCCCCCCCTGTATCACAGATATTTTCAATATTGCAATGCAGTCAACTCCAACGGCAACTTACCGATAACGTTACACAAATACTGAGAATATCGGAATTCAAGATCTCGAACAGATCTTGAAGAATTATCAAATAATTACAATTCCAGTATTGTGTACGTGAAGCAAGAATGGATCGCTCCGAACGAGTCATACGAATAAATAGTGCAAATCATAAAACTGGATTGCAAAAACCGGCATAAATCAACAAGAACATTCGAAGTGCAATTGTCAGAGGATGTTTCAAAGTAAGTGATCAAAATGACACATCAGTAACACATAAAAGGGGGGAATGAAGCGGAAAAAGGTGCTCAACTTTAAATCCAAACGAATCTTTTCTTTTTGGTGATATCAGCAGTGTTTGTGTTTCTGCGTTACTCGCATTACAAATTCGGAATTTTAATTTTATTTAATTAGTTCATTAAAAAGGAAAGTATCGGATCTGAAACAATCAACGTAACTCCAGCTCTTCAAACAGCGTACAACTGTTTAAATTCGTTGCATTTGCAAAAAAAAAGTGTCACCTCGCATTTATTTGTTAATCGTCTGCTGCAAAGATGTATCGCCGAGACGAGGTCGCGCGAAGGACAAACAAAATTCGCGACGACAGACATCGTAGGTAGACTAAAAATAATACTTGTCTTAATACTTAATGCCGGACTCGACACTGTAAATACAATAAACCGGAAAAATTGAAAAGGAAGAGTAACAGTTTATATCATGGGTCTGTGAGGAGGCGCGATCGTGGTAAAGTTCATTTGGCCAATCGTTCCTCACAGTTATCCTGATTATTTATTTTAGTCCTTTGGGTATGATGATCGGCAACTGACCCTCAAAAGTCATCCAATATTCCAGTTAAAGAGAAACTTAATGAGGAAAAAAATGATATAAAAAATATCATTTTTTCCGAGTTGAGTACGACATTTTTTAAATATATTTATTTTTGAGTTGGGAAAACCGTTTTTATTAGATGGTTGAATAAACTTAAACATCGCATTCCTCTAACCATCTACGCATGCACAGAATGTGCAGTAACATGTTGGTTTATAGTAACATACATAAATTGATATCAAATTTCTGTGAAGAATATGAATTTATACCGAATTTGCAAAAATTACTGGTTGCATCTTCACTGCAACAGGTTTAACAGACTAATGGTGATTGTTGAGGGCTGGGTTTTTCTTTTTAATACAAACTTATCGACTGACTTGAAATAACTTAAATTTTCTAATACAATATATATAATAGGGAAAATGCAATAATAAGAGTTTTAAAAAAAGATAAATTGCAACAATTAATATACTCATCTATGAATTCAATTTCAAATACCGGTATTTGAAATTTGATACATAATGGTATATTAAAAATGTATTAAAATTCAAAACATTTCTAACAGTGTTATTATTCAAACAAATGTTAGAATTTGTAAAAAGTATTATTACGTATATATCCCCTGAAAGATTTCTATTAGAGGTTCATTAATGAACTTTATAATAAATTACATTTTGTAAATAGCACTTTAAATATAATTTTATACTAATTTCGTTTTGAATTTAAAACGATTAATTTTGTAAAGAAAAAGTTTATTTTATTTCTTGTAAATATGGTATTTATAGTTATAACTTTGATTGCCATTTGTAAATAGTAATATAAATATGTTTCACATTGTACCTACAACTGCATTAAATTTTACTCAATCTAATTTTTTGTAATTGTTACATGTACAGTGCTACAATATAAAACACGTATGTTGTACATGTACAATAAAAATGCGAGTTCGAATTTCGAGGAATTAAATAAATCTACAAATATTGTTAAAATAAAAAATAACAATAAATATGTATAAATTATTGGAACTCAACTTTCTTGGCAGTATGGTTTTATAAATTAAATTGTTCGCGTATTTCATGTGTACAGTTTTATTTGTCATAAATTATACAATTTTGATTAATGCATTCGGAATAGACGTTCACGTGAAGATTGCGCTATTTATTTTTGCCTCATTTTTATGGTTAAATTAACAAATTATATTAACTACAATAAACACTGTGCAACAAAATTGATAACACGAATACTATGTAAAAGTCAAACCTTTTAAAATATAGAGAGAAAACTACATAATAAAGAATACTTTTCAATGGTGAAGATAATTGTGGAAATGGTAAGACGCTGTAGAATACTGCGCAGCATTTTACTATTTACAAGATCATAGTCATCATTTAGTTTTCTCCATATAAAACACGTAAGATAAAGTTTGATGTTTGATCGTTTTCACACTTACATTTTAAATAAGTTCCAACAAGATTTAATGAATTTTATATTGAATTTTACCTGAATAGAAATTATTAATATTTTAAACAATATTTATAAGAAAACGTAATATAACGTTACACAGGAAAATTTAACGTAAAACTTGTTAAACAGTGATTTCATTTAGTTAATATAGTATTCTTCATAACCCATCAGAAAATATACAATCATTTTCTCTCAGTGTGAAAAAACCATTAAGCCTACTCGACTCAGACTTAAGCAAGTTATTCACAAGAAAAAGACATAAAATAGAAAAAGTGACACAACTTGAGCAAAGTTTCAATTACATACTTTACAGAACGATGATAATTAATATCCTACGTGACATATTATTTCACATTCACAAATCGATGAAACGAATGAACATTGTAAAAGTCGACTGTAAATATACGATTAAGTAGAAAAGATGATCGAAATCATCGTACATGTGCATTTATGATGGCGTTATCGCAGTGCTTACATCTAATAAGCTTTGGGCAATCAAACGTCATGAAGAGAGCTGAGATATATTTATTGTTATAGGATAATAATTGTAGAAAGCGAAGCGTTATATCGTTATGGGTTCTACAGAATGCAGAAATTAATAATAATCGAGTCATTAAAAAAAGTATAGGGACAACAAAATGAAACTGATTAACGTTGACTTAAATATACGACTTCGCGTAATCCTTTCGTACGTATCCACAACTATATTGCGTTTTAGTCGTCCTTTCGATATAGCCAAAGGCAGTGTAACCAAATTAGTGTAAGTGCAAAATCCCAATCGCAAAAAATTGTTTCCATTGCTGTGTAAAGTTTAGAAGGCAGTTTGTACAAAGGAACGTTTATTTAAAAAATTCCATTTCTCACCCCAACGATGCTTCGTAACTAGATTAATAAGTACGGACGAGTGCCGTCCTCGTAATTCACAAACAGATCTCTCCGAGTGCATAATAGAATCAATTACACATCGTCGTATAGTATGTATAGATTGTGGTAAACAAATACGATATAGACGAGAATAGCTGTGGATATTATTATAATAAGTTTATCAAACGTCGAAACGAATTATGATCAACTTATTAGTAATTATGTAGAATGCGAACATGCGAACGCTGACGTTTCAAAATAAATATAATGTTATTATCAAACTTGTTGCTGTTTTAATCAATTGATGTCCTAATGCACTACTTTCTTCTCCAATTTTGTCTCCTTAATTTTCCCATAGCATTATGAAAATATTGGTAAAATTATAGTTTTCAGAATTATTTTAGGCGACCTAGTAGTCTTCATTTCGCATAGTTTACTACTGCGCAAAATTATCACTGTAACATACTCACAGATTGATTAATTTTTTTTTTCTATATTACCATTATTAAACCATTCCACCGATATAGACAGATACAATCAATCAATGCAGAAATTTGAAATATCAATATTTGGATTAGCGACTACACATTTTTATTAAATTCAAAATTATGTTGCGGCTGTTGTAACATAGCAAAGAAGCTTGTTTTACATCGCATTGTACTCGGCAAGAAAAATCTAAACAGTTTAAATTTGCATGCGGCCTAGCCGCGATATTCAGTGTTACAAATGATTAGGCTTCCTTCTTACTTTAAACAACGTGGCATCTATATCACAAACCTCTAAGAATTTATGGACAAACAGCTAAAGATACATTGATTATACTTCGAGCGATACTCTTCTGGAGAATCTCGCTTTTCTAAATCTGCATTGATTGAAACATGCGTTACTTTCGGATTACAGATGGTAGACGCACTTTTTTGAACACACTCTTCATCTATAAGAGTCTGCTAAATACCTCTGATTAATTTTTATCCATTTGTTTATCGAATTCCAAACGTTCGAATTAAACAATTCTGAATTAAATCTTTTATTCATTTACTTTAATTTAACTTTCAATAAATAAACATACATGTTGATTTGAGTCATTATACGAAGTGCGCAACTTTCGAATGATAAACTGAGTGTTTAATCTTAACCAATGTATAAAACAGCCATTCGAAAAGACGCGCAAAAAGGAACCATTGATAAAAAAAGACAAATAATTTAAAGCGACACGGTTTTTCTGCCGACGATTTTTGTGTGGCACCACCATAACCACATCGCTAATGCTTGTAATCACTTTAATCCGACAGGAAAAAACGCGGGAGCCATGGCTTACTTAAACAAACAGCGACGAGACGAACAGATAAAAATGATCTAAACGCGTCTCGTCAATCTCCTTCTGTCAGTAAGTAAAATTAAAAATAAAGAATTAAATTTCTGTTAAACAAGGTTTTATCTTAAAATGATGCTCAAACAAATGACAACTTTTATTTATTTTATTAAGTGTTTTTGTTATTTATAATAACTAACAAAACATGTTTTATTAATATTTGTTGTGAATATTACAGATATAAATAACATGAAATAATAAAAATATAAATAATATTACAAATATTTCAACGTTTATGTAAATACATCGAATGCAAATATTATATCATAAACTATTTTATAATTTTACAATTATTCAATATAAATTTTTCTTTTACATGAAGTAATTTGGCCTTCTAAGGAAAAATTCACTAAACGAGGCGAGAGGCAAGTTGCGAGTTGTTGTGAAAAAAGCGAGTCGGTGAATAGGAAGAAACGCTTAATATGCAAGCACTTATGTATAACTATTGCAATATGGCGCTTGGCAAGGTTTACACGGTCGGTGATTTTGGCTCACGAAATGCTTTCTAGTCGTCTAGCGCATAGGGAAAGGTGACAGGTGCGCTCTTTCCCAGGAATACCCCCTGGCAAAAATGCGAACTGGAATCGCTCGGCTGGTAACCTAACCTTCCTAACCTGCCCTCACCTCGCCACTCATGGTTCGTTTGTCCTTTTACTCCACCTCTCCATCCCGGAAATCAGCGAGGGAAGTACCTACGTTACCTATGGCACCGACGAGTCCACCAATGAGGTGGCAAGAACGATGAAATTCT
Organism: Aradophagus sp. ZL-2020; assembly: GCA_022817685.1. NCBI lineage: Eukaryota > Metazoa > Arthropoda > Insecta > Hymenoptera > Scelionidae > Aradophagus > Aradophagus sp. ZL-2020. Next base: position 11,181 of record JABFOV010004700.1, read on the forward strand.
CTTGCAACACAAAGAGAAATCGATACCACGACAGGCAATTAACGCTTACACGCAATTACATTGGCAAACCATGAGAAGTGAGCATCTTGAATGATTAATTGCATGAATAATCTAATGGCAAAAATGGACGATCTTATTTTCCAATAAATAATGTTTTTTTCTTTCCCAATAATTGCAATAACAACTAGTGATACTGTGAAAATTAAAAAGAAAAAAGTGGAATTCAATTGTTATCGATCCTAAAAGTAATTGTGAATTGGCGAGAGTATTAATTGAATAAACGCTTTGGATAAATAATTTGTATAAAGTAATTTTTATAGTCAATTTTATAAGTGGGTAGGGAGTGCGTATATGGCGGTAAATGTAATATTGTCTTTTATTTATTGGAAAATAATTTAATCCTGACGAAAAAACGACTATTTATATCATTTACTTATTTTGATAATTGATTTTATAATTGAAATCTGTTTCAGTTTATAATTATTAGTGGTAACTAAATGTTGATATTTCACTGAATTTTGATGTTGTTGTGTAAATAATATTCAAAATTGCATAGGAATGATTTCATGATTTTAAAAGATAAGATAATTCTTATATATATAAATAAATAAATAAATAATAAATATCTTATATAAATAATAAATAAATAAATAATAAATATCATATATATAATAAATAAATATATTGTCGAATAGAACGAATTTAGTTTACGTTGACAAAATACTTCTCTGCATAAAGTCACAAAGCATTAAGAAATAAAAAATTATAATTTATAATTAAAAAATTCGAATTTACGTATAATTTTATAGTTACTGCACCAATTATATTTGAAACATCTACTAATAAAAATTTTATCACACACAGGAATCTTGTACGAGAGAAAATTACAGCGTCGACCATTTTGTTCTCTGAATGCGCGAGACCGTCTGCCCAGATCTTACAACAAACAACATTTATTTTCAAGTAAGTCCTTAACTGTAATTATTTAATTAAAACGGAAAAAAATATTTGCATGATTATAACAAATGTGCACCTAAAAAATTGCTGAACTGTTGTGTACCAGGTGAATAACTTTAATTTTGTATGATTACTAATTATGATAGTTGACACGTTCCAAAAAATTATTCATCGATTTTGTTTTCATTTGTTAATGAGCAGTGCAGTAATTTTTTGCAAAAAAAATTATTTCTCGTCGTATAAGCGGTGTAAGGAAATTGTTTGTTATATACCTTTGGAAAAAAGTTTTCTTCTCAACTTTGACTTTAACTTCTATTATATTTTATAACTTAATTAAAAATATTAGTACAGTGTAAATTTTTATTTACAAGTATAATTGCGTTACATTTAACCAAACATCATTAATTATACAATCTCAGTTGAAATTGGTCAGCAAAACATTTTTCACCATTTAATTATAACTACCAAATAAATTTGATTTAATAATTTTACCCAAGTAAAAATGTTATGATTCGAACAGGCTGTGATATAGGGTGTTACGCATGACGACGATGTTGCGCCGATCAGGCATTTTTTTCTAATCGGGCTCCTATATGGCCTTGAAGTTGAAAAGTTGCCTGATTAAAGCCACATCGATACCATGTGTTACACCCTATACCAGAGCTTTATCAGGCTGCAAAATTTCTACTTATGTATTGGTAACATAAGTAATATATTTGATTTGTCGAAAATCAATCCTGTGGTATTGCCCAATTCAACCAGATCATTATTTCAATGTATATTAAATACATCAGTTTAGCCTCGTGTTGTATTATAGTTTCTATACAACAGAGAACAAAATTGACAAAGTCAGCATAGTATACATAAAATATAAATGCTTTTATACATTGAGAACGAAATTACCCGACGGACATGTATGTTATTTGGCCTAAGGCAAAACACGTGCCAATCTGAGGAAACGAAAAATTTCATGTTCAGACTAAGCTGTGGGATTTAGAAAGAGATGCAAGTTAAAAAACAGCTACATGGTTGAAAGAGCATTCACTGCAAGCTTTCAGCTTAACAGTTAAGCCGCGCTTGAAATTTCAATTGAAATAGTAGGTCTTAGGGAAGATCTATGTACAGGGTAGGACAATAGCGTTGACAGGCACTGTGGGCACGACTTAACTATGTATCAGTGCGCCCAGAAAATGATTTTAATTTTGACAAAACATACATTAGTAACAATTTAATATCATATTTACAT
>JABFOV010004701.1:0-13383 GCA_022817685.1 Aradophagus sp. ZL-2020
CGGACCTATATGCTCTCTGACATAGACGATTATTCGTACATTATGCTTGATGTCGTTATGTTGTTTCATCTACTCGATGCGACGACGTTCGCATGACTCACATCGCTCGGTATCTTCGGTTGCGTCTGATTTTTATAAGGACAAGTCCTATAACAGTTTTTTTTTTTTTTTTTTTTTTTTTTTGTTTTTTTATCTATAAATACATATATATTTTTTAAATCGATTGACAAATGGAGCTGTACATCAACACAACATCCAAGTGAAAACTAACATCCATAGTATGTTTGTTATGTATAGTGGATAGATAATTGTCAAAATCTATTTTCTATCTGATAATTTCAGGAACTGTCTTCCTACAAACTAATTGCAAATCACGGCAAAAGGAAAGCCGGCGCAGACTAGAGTTTTAATTCGTTTGACCGCGGGATCTTTGTGATACGAATCTAATCTTTTGGACCGTCCGCGGTGTGGCGCCACAGCGCCTCGTTCCGTCTCTTTTGCGCTTGCAAGCGAAGCATTGCGCCGCAAGAAGGACCGACTTTGAAGAGGAAGAGGGGCCAAGTTGGGAGGAAGCAACTGAGCGACAGCGGAATCGCGCGCGCTGCGCATCACGGTGTCCGTCCGCGAATCCCGGAGCGAACGAACGAACGACCGACCGACCGACCGACTGCGTGTGTGTGGATGCCCGCGCGCGCGCGCTCTTTATCCCAGTGTCTTCAAGGATCCCGTGTAGCGATTTGTGGTATGGACAATTAAAAGGAACGGAACAGCGAGAGACCAAGACGGGGTGGCAATGTCGGAGCAGTGTTTGCAGGTCCACCCGTGAGTGGGCCGGCAATTCGAAGCCAAGATTGATTTAAGCAGCGAGCTTGGCGGCCGCGTCGGTGGGCGCGTCGACGACCACGAGCACCATGTAGCGGCCGCTTGGCTCCGGGCCGATGCGCCGAATGCGGCGATTAAGCCGCTCATTGCCCTCTGAACATTCGCCGACGAGCCGAAATATATGGCGGCCGCGCGAGTCGTTCTCTTCGGCATCTTGTTTACGGAAGTGCTACAGTCAGCGTGCGCCGCAGGTGTGTATGGGTGCCGATTCACCACCTGCGTTCTTTCTTTTTTTTTTTTTTTTTTTTTTTTTGCAATGTGCTCTCTAACACCTTTTCACCTTAGACCTTGAACATTTTCGGCTTTTAATTTTTTGATATTTGTGGTAACCCGGAAGTTTCGTGCCAAATGCTTTTCTCTTCATATTTTTTCCTTATCAATTTTGGGTACGATAAATACGAGTAATAGTGTCTGGGATTGGAGTAGTTGATCTTCTAGGTGAGCGCGATGGACTGATTGCGATTGAAATTTCGTGGGCCGATCACCGATTTCCATTGCGTTCTGGGTCAATGTGGATGGTGCTGCTAGAGTGTGTACGTGCGCGCGTACGTGTGCGGCCTATGATGTAACGTTATGGCTTTGTTGCGGTGTGTTTTGAATTCCTGTACTTGCCGCTGATCTACGACTCTTTAGGCTTTATGTTTTTTATTTAGTTAATATCCGCGATAAATGCTTTCGCTGGAATTAATCGGGTGAGACTTGATTTAGGCGGAAATTCGAATAGGAGTGTTGTCTAGGAATGAAGATGAAATGAGGATTTATTGTGTTGGATAAGATTGATCGAGATTGATGTGGGATTGAATTCGATGAAAGAAGATGGATTTCTTTTCTTTCGTGTCAGCTTTTCTAAAAGATATCTAACTAGTGCTATAAATTATGTTATTTATATTTGTTTAATTCACTTTCACAAGCACTTAATCAATTTTTTGTTATTTAAGCGTCGTATATGCTACCTTCTGTATCAATATGTCGAATGACAAAGGGCTTGTTTTGAAATATTGCTGCGAGAGGAATCTAATCTAAATGGCATTGCAGGAAATGAATTTATTTCAACAATATTTTAAAACGACCCCTTTCATGAGGTACATTATACGTTTGCTTCCTGATATTCCAAGTGTTTTATTTCATTCTCAATTACACAGTCGCATAACGCCACTGCAAATGCTTTCAAAATGTTCAACTTACACTAACATAACTCAATTCTTTTGTTATTAAGTTAATAAATCTTGTTAATGGGAGCGAAAATGTGTTAATGCAAACGTGGGATGTACATCTAATGCGCACATGAATTAATCTTGATACAGAGACGTCACATGTAATATATACAAAGCGAGCAAATAACTTAATGACTCATACAAACAATTTAAATCATCTGTGAAATGTAAGCCGTTATTATAACGTTTTTTTATATTCTTTTTGTGTAAAAATGAGACAAAGAAAAGTTTAATTTTATATGAGGGATTCTCAGTATCCTTATTTTTTTGTAAAATAAAATCCCTTTGCGTTACACATCGTCATGTAACTTATGTTGAAAAAACGCGAAATATCGAACGCAATGAAGTCGTGGATAAAATGTGAAACCTTTGATATGTAGGTGTCAAAGGGGTTGGCAGTAGTCTGAGTGGGAAGAATGGATCTAAAACAGAGGGCCATGAGTTAGATCTGGCGAGGAACTCAGGTGTGTCGTTTGTCGCGGAACCTAAAGGCGATATCATCATCGGACGACGAAGTGTCACTGTCGCATGTTCCGCAGGTACCAACAACGTCACCTGGCTTTATAATGGAGTTCTGGCACCACCTTGCGGGCCTATCAAGTGTAGCTTGCTACACAATGGATCCCTTCGATTCTACAAAGTATAAACATATTCTATTTTAACATTTGTACAAATATATAGAAATAACATTGTTATTGGAACTGATGTTTTATTGAACATTAGTATTGCACTGAAATTTGCACTATCAAAGTATTGGAACTAACAGCAATTTGGGCAGTTAGTAATTAATACAATGTAAAGTTAAACAATTATTATTATTAGATAAGAAGTATGCATTAATTGAAAAATAGGAAAAAGTTTAAAGGTAAATGTTTTTCAGAAGAAGAACACGCAGGTGTCACAAAAACATAAAGTTCAAGATTCGAGTGAGACTTCGAAAGCTGACGAGTACAGATGCATAGCTCGAACTAATTTTGGAGGTTTGCTGCGCTCTTCAGCAGTACATGTTCACGTGGCCGGTTCGTAACAATGATGATTTATGAACTTTAAATAAATACAAGATTATTCTCTTTTTTATATTTTTGATGAATTTAACTTTGTTAATACATGTATTTTAAATTTCTAGAAATCGCTAGAGGATTCAGAGAATCTCCAAAAAATGTAAAGATCCGAGAAGGAGAAGTTGCTAGATTTGCTTGCTCCATCAACAGTGTTCCTTTGTTGCCGAATGTTACATGGTTGCATAATGGAAAAGAACTGAAAATTGATTCTAATAATACAAAGTATGTTTAATAATAATGTGCATTATATATTGTATAAATGTACACATTAAAAATACACATATAGCGTATACATGTTTTTCCCATTGTTAATTTTATTGATTTTAATTCCTTTTACAGATATTACATAATACCACCCGGTGTTCTATACATAAACTCAGTGAAATTGTCAGATGCAGGTTCATACAGGTATAATTTCATATACATTTTTTACTAATATAAATGTTTCATGAAGCAAACGCATATTTTAATCTTGGCCTCAAATTTCAGTTGTTTAGCTACTAACGAATTTTTAAATAAAACTAAGAGGAGTAAGGAAGCAAAGCTGATTGTTTCATCTAAGTTCGAAGACGTAGATGATCACAAGCCCTCATTTTTGTTTCCGCAAACGTCGTACAATTATTCGTTACTTAATGGTTCCAGTATTCTATTGGCTTGTGCAGCTTCTGGATTTCCAGCGCAAGGCACAGTTTGGTCATTTGTTCCTCGTCAAACAGGTAAAATTTACCCAGAAATACAATTTTAGAAAAAGTATACAATTGTATAAAAATTTTTGTAATTGCAGATGCCGTACAGCCTCTTATTCTATCGAATTCCACATCCAGTATAAATGTTCTAAAGTTAGAAAATGTAAGCGTATCCGATGCCGGATATTATTTATGCTCATTCGCGAATAATAACAGTGAAAATTATCAGGTAAGGATAAGTTGTCAAGATAATATTATAAGTATTATAAGTATTATATAGTATATTATATATATGATAGATTATAAGTTGTCAAAATAACTTTTCGATTTTAACTTTGACCATCATAGTAAATTATCTGAACAGTGCATTGATAAATAACTAATTATGATAAACATATTATTTTCATTTGCTTTTATACGCATTTTATTTTTTCAGAATGTAACAATTACAGTTTTGGTTCCGCCAAACATTGTTAAGAAACCAACGAATCAGGTATGTCCAAATGGCAGAACTGCCAGATTCGAGTGTCAAGCTCAGGGATTACCAATACCTCGAATTTATTGGTTCAAAGATGCGGAAAACATTACAATTAAAGGTTAGTAAGATAATTTCTATCAAAATTCTATCGAATTAGTCATTAGTGATGTAATACATTTTTTCTTAATGTAAATATATTAACATTATATTGTATCTTGTAAAAAATCTATATTGCAATTTAACTCTTAACTATATTTCAAGGACGCAGAACTGTGTACGAGAGAGAGTTCAATATGGTGGAACTCGCGATTTCGGCGACGGTTCCATCGGATTCCGGGGTTTATCAGTGCGTGGCGGTTAACGAAGCAGGGGAAGTTTGGGCTGCTGGTCGGCTCCAAGTGAACACCTCGCGCAACAGCCCCACTGCGCTCACTTCTTTGCAATGCCGCGCTCTTTCCCCTGTTCGCATGCTTATTTCGTGGGAACCACCAAAGTATCTGCCACATACCAGTATTACTGCCTATACCGTCCATTACATTTCTATGGGTTAGTTTGCCATCGCTAATAAGTGATTAAAAAAAAAAAAAAAAATTATAAAAAAAAAATAAAAAAAATAAAATACTCAAAACTTTTACTTACTTTATGCAGAAGGTGGCAAAGAAGAAGTTTCACCACCCGAGCCTGGAAATTCGACTTCTGTTGAAGTGACGAAACTCCTTGAACCTTATACAAATTATTCTTTCTATGTCCGTGTCTGGAACAACTACGGGCCCAGTAATCAATCTGCAACTATTGTCTGCGCAACTGCTCCAAGCGGTAAGTCATTATCTTCATTACTCTTTACATAGATTCTTCCTTTAATCTTACACTTTTCCTTTTGTTTCGCAGTTCCGAAAACAGCTCCAAAGATAAAACTGGATGTGATTAGTAGTACAAAATTAAATGTAACGTGGGAACCATTGACCAAACGAGAAGCCCAGGGCATAATCGTTGCATACAAATTACAATGGAGACTTCATCAAAGCCCCGCAATTCGAGTTCAAGAGTTACCTGCCGATGTCGAACATTTTGTTTTGAAAGGTTATTTAGATGATCATTTAAATATAAATATAAACTTTAGATACTAAATAATGCATGTTTTTCACTTTATTAAGTAAGAGTCCATGTACTATAAATTTCATCGATTAAATTAACATTACTCTTGTTAAGTGCAATTATAGTAAAGAAATCGCTAATTAATAAAACTGCTGTTGTAGATTTAATCCCAGGAGAACAATATGACGTGCATGTTTTGGCAAGAACAGAACAAGGTTGGCCTAATATTAGTGAATCTTCTTTCAATTGGACAACTGTTACCATGCCTGATGAAAATCAATTTGATTTGGACAATCGTATGGAAATAAATGTCATAAACTTCAATGCAACTACAATCAAAGTAATCACTTTTTATCGATTTTATATGATTTTAAAATTATAAATTATAAAAAGTAATCAAGTTTTAACATTTTTTCTTATTCCTACATAGATTTCATGGAGAAAAAAAGATCATGCTCATAATCATATAGTGGAGATGTTTGATTCATGGGAAATTTACTTTGAAAACCTAGCTGGAGACAAAATTTTATCTTTTGTACTTCCTAAAAATACATCGGAGTATTTGGTACAAGATTTAAGTAAGCTTCAGATTTTTCTTGTTATTTGCCCACAAGCATTATTTTTACAAAATACTAAATAAAAGACTTTATCCTAGGATTAAGTGCAGCGTATACCATTGGATTATGTATGAAAAACAATGACAATCCTGTTGGATGTTTGGTTGAGTCTATAAAATCTAAGCATAATTCATTGAGTGAGTGTTAACATTTTTTAACGAATTTATTTTCATAGGCAAAGTTTCTTAAAATGACTGATCTTTTATTCCTCACAGCTAATGTGCCTACAGGATTAGAAGCTACACCAATTTCATCAAGTTCAATTCATTTAAAGTGGACAACATTGAATGTACAAAATGAAAGTTTATATGAAGTATGTTACTATCCTGTCCAAACAGCAATTGATACTGTAAAATGCATTAATACGTAAGTATATAGTTTTTGAAATTTATAATTTCTAAAACAAAGTTCTAATTAATTTTACATTCTTTGTTAGATTTTATTTGACTTTTTCCAAATATGTTAAATTCTTCTTTTATACTCTTTCTTTACGATTCTTCCATTGTCGGTTTTGTATTAGATTATACATTGAGTACCTTACTGGTAATGATTTATGACATTACCTGGGATAACTTGGAATTATATTGTTTTAACCATTTTTCACTTCAAAGTCATAAATCATAATACAATTGCCTCAGTAATCATATAACTTAGATGCAGATTTCTTTTCCTTTTTTTTTATTTTAGAGAGAGAGTAAATTGCATTTAAAAATGGTTAATAAACCATTTCTATTACCCATCTTAACAAGTGGTCAAAAGTGACAATTATTGAGGTTACCACAAAATATTTTTTCTTCAACATTTTCAATCATAGTAATTAATGAATTTATGAACAAATAAATTATGATGCAAATAATTAATGAATATAAATATCTTGTAAAAGTGAATCAATTGATTGTACTGAAACTTTCAGAACCAAGCCTGAAATAACCATCGACAAACTGAAACCATTCACGCTTTATCAATTTAAAGTTCGAACTTTGGGAAACAACAATTTGTTCAGCGAAACAATTGAGTGTTACACTAAAGAAGACAGTGAGTAATAATTCACATACTATTTGTACACCTCTAAAATATATTTATATTTTTTTCTGTTCATTAAATACTAAAAGTGTTGTAAAATTATAATAAATTATTTTCAAATTTTCATAAAATTAATAATTCTCTGTCTTGTTTAAGTTCCTGGGAAAGTTGAAGGTGTCCAGTGGTTTCTCATGAATGGAACAACCATTCGCGTTGTGTGGAAGGAGCCAAGTACAACGAATGGCCTGATTCAGAAGTACCAAGTTTCGTACACAAGCAATCTTTTCGAAACAGTAACCAATTGGAATAGTTTTGAGGTCTCTGGCAACCAAACGTTTGTGGATCTGCCATCCTTTATGACTGGTAGACGCTATTTCATAACTGTGCAAGCATCGACCAAAGCTGGTTACGGAAAACGCTCAGACCCTATTGTGATTACAACTGGTGGTCCACCTTCGAAGATCCCTACTTCATCTGACGAGCGGAAACCACCATTAAACATCAAGTCCGATCAAAGCCTGGGCATTATACTCGGCGTGGGAATCAGCGTCGTTTTTATCACTGTCTGTCTATGCAGCATGTACTGCCGGCGTAAATGTGAAACTTCGCGTTTGCTCAGACACAGTGCTCAGGCTCGTAAAATGCGCGTGCTGCCACGCGACGGTAACGGTTGTTGCATTGAACGTGCATCCACTTCTGCGAGTCAGTATAATGTTTCGATCAACAAGTCCGGCAATGAAATTGAATTAGCCGTTCTCTGTCCCGTCACGCCGGTCACTAATCAACATATGGACACCAAAGGTACGGCTAATGGTGTCGCCGAGCCCTGCGCCAAGGAACCGTTACTCCTACCATGGGAAGCTAATGGTGACTGTAAAGATATCAGGATCACACAATGCCCGGAGGTAAGACTTTTTTTATTTTTATTTATTCATTCATATTTTATAGAGATATAGTTAAAAGATAATACTTGATAAAGATACTTAATAATGATAAGATATACTGTTTAAATAGTAGCTCGATGTAGTTTAGCATTTAAGTAATAATTGTCACTACTTATTAGTAGCTTTTAGTGTTTCAACTTGAACATTTTAAAAATAATTGGATTCAAATCTACAGTATAAACAATCGGAATTAGTCGTTGCATCTACGGCAATAACAGCCGAGACGTCCGAGGCTGAACTCAACTCGACGCAACTCACATTGGTGAACTGCAGTTTACGAGCCAGTAACAGCAGTCTGAACAATAACTTGGCCTGCGCAATGAGTGAGGCAGCGTTGGAAAAAATGTCATATCCGGCCCCAGTGCCGATTCTCGGACCAAATGGTTGAATAAAAGCCATAACAGGTATATTTGCAGTTACCTTTTAACATAATATACAATCATAATAATACAAGAAAGTCAAGTAAATGTAATTATGTTATGTTGGTTAATTTTTGTTCCTTTTAAAAAGTAGACAATGTTGCGACGACCGCGTTAACTTTCGAAGGCTACAAAGTGAACCTGAATCAAAGTACAACGCTCGAGGAAATGGGAGACAACAAATTAAATAAGGGAGAAGATTAATGGACATTAAGATAAGTGATTAGTTTTCTCTTATTTGATCAAGACGAAAAGTAAAGATGAAGGTAAGCAAAAAGAACAAAAAAAAAAGAAAGAAAGAAAGATGAATTACAAGGAAACAAGAGAAACACGTTTGATATTGTACATAGATTTATCGTTATGCACTATGAATGTTTGGATATATACATCTATGTGAAATTGTGCGTGCATCTCGCGTACGAGAGGCTTTAAAATTTCTTTCTCGCAACATTTGTACGTCCGGTGCCCGCAGTCATTCCACAGTTTTCGCATCCGCGAACCCTTTTGTATTCAGGGATTGCATTTATATACATTCCGTTAAAAGATTCATTAAATATAATCACATAATTTGATTTGTAATATGAACTCACAATTTTTACAGAGAAAATCATATAAATAATAACTAATTCATAATATAATTCATCAAAAAGGAAGATATTGTGCTTTTTATTGCAATGCAAGTTTATATAAATGATAAATACATTTAATGCATCTTTAATCGGAGCAGCGACTGTTCAAAAGACTCAATATACCATGGCGTTGGAGGAACCTCAGAGATTGACTTCCATGTGCCACTCATTACGTTTTAAATTGCTCGTTGCTCACAAAACAGTTAAAGAAACAATAAGAATATTATACACTCAATCAAATAAATCCAATAGCACATATAATGAAAAAACACGACATAATATCCATGCGGATGTATGAAATAAACTGTTGTGGATTTGCCATTGATTTTCTGGTGAGTCAACGAACAAATGTCTGACACTGTTGCAAGATGTTTCTTTTACAAACGAGCAAACTTAACAAAGTGGCCTGACTCTGTTCAGAGACTGTTGATATATAATATATATATAAATATATACATATACAAATATATTGATATACATGTTTACCATATGTACAAACATATACACAAGGGACTAATATATTATAACATAGTAATTGAAAATAAAAGACTGCCCAGCATTGATTCGTCTACAAACAACTCGACTGACATATAACCAGGGTTCCTCCACGTCGCAAGATTTACATTTCCACAAAGTGTAAGAAATAGCTGTAAATTGTAATATACGCTCATTCACGCTATCCACATGAGAAATAGATATATATTAGTGGTCATTTTCTTTTTTATTTAGTCGATTGATTCTAATCGAGGGACCAAAGTGTAGAAGAAACAAATTTGGGCTTACAATAATGGTACCTTAAAGTTATGATTACTATACACAGAATTAACAAACTTATTTATTAAACATGTTGGCCTTTCTATTTGTGCTGACTATAACTGTATTCTTAAACACCGATTTCCTTTAAAGTTTTGGCTCTTCGTTGTTTCACTTGATTCGAATCACAGTAACTTTTTATGCCAAAATGCATCGGGCGGTTGGGGGTTAAGTGACGAAACACAATCGAAATCAAAGTATTGTACCGAATAAATGAACGCGACTGTGCAACATTTAACTTGCCACGTCGACCAAAAGAGAAGACCGTTTGATAAAATCGACAAATGTCAAAATGAGATAGATACGCTATATTGTTTAATATTATGTTTAATAAATGTAACTTAACACGATCGAAGAAACGAAAAGCAAACTTTTCAACCACAAGTTTTGAACATTTATACCAGACTGGTGCATATTACCATGACAAAAATGGGGAAAAAAGAAAAAAAAAAAGAAAAGAAAAAGAAACCAACTCAGTACCTGATAGAATCTAAGTTATATCATTTAGAGTGAGACGTAGGCATGTCGATGTTATTACTGTACTTCCACTGTTATATTTATTAATTCATACGTTTAGTACACTATGTATTAAAAGTAATAGATAGGGCACGCATGAACACTGAATTATTATGCAATAATGTGTATTCAAGACGAGCACATACTTAAAAATCAAACTAAACGTTTGCAATAATTAGCGCGGCATGGTCAAATTATTATTAAAAAAAAAAAAAAAAAAAAGAAATCTTGAACTTGGATTATCAAGTTCATCAATTTCAATAGTAAATCATAATCAAGGAGAATCGTTTAATATTATTATCAAATATTATTTATACATCGCGAAATATGAATTTAATAGTAAGAAACGTCTTATCAAAGTTTTTTCCTCCTTTTAATGATTTTATAAAGATACTTTTTGATAAAGTCTTTTGTTACAAAAAATATAACGAAATCTGATGAGTTTCGTACAGAAAATAAATTCTTTTTCTATACAAAAAATTGTGTTGTATAAATTAAACGATTTTTCCATATAAAAGTGAATAGTAATTTGACCATAGCAGCCTTCTTCTTAGCTGCATATCGAGCTTTTGCTAAGATTATATACCCTCATTTTCAATTCTTCAATAGAAGAACGTTTGTTTGAATATTAGTAAAATGTCTTTTTCGCGAGACTTACAATCTCAACTAAATTTTGGTTGTATTATTCTTAACGTCGATTAGTAAAAGGAAGAAGCGCTTCTTTTTACACCTTGTCTACGTGTATTATAACGTAAAGTAAAAAGATAACTTTGAAAAACTAAGAATATCAACTCTGAAAATAATTAAAAAATGTACAATTTTTAAAAAGTTCTCTATAATTCTCCAATTTACAGACTTCTTTTTTGCACATCCTTTTTTGAATTTATAAATAATCTAAACCAAAGTAAAAAAGAATTTGAATAAATAAATATGTATATTACTTTCAATATATTATTCTAAAAATTAATCGACATTTTGATTTTTTTAAAAATTATTAAAATTTTTTAGAGGAATATTTGAAGTTTATTTTCAAAGCTTTATTCAAAGTTTGTTCAAAGATACATATTAACTGAAAGAAATACATTTGCTCGATTATCCAATACAAAACTGCTTATCTTTGATGATGTAATGTTGAAGATACAGGAGCATTCTGTATATTGTTCGAAATACACGGCGAGATCTAGTTTCCCGCATTATTCACAATTCATTTCAATTTGAATTTGAAATTTAACTGAACTCGGTATCGACTAAGAATCACGCGATGGAAATATATATTTTTCATTATTAGAATAGAACTATTAAAACTTAGTGGAATAAATGTTACATGTATTCAACTGAGCTCATTAAAAGTAGAGGAAGAAGAGATGAAAGAAAAATTTAAAGATGGTATAAAAATGGAGAAGCGAAAAGAATATTATTTTCGATTAGAATCAAACGTTTTGACCGGATGAAAATGACAACAAATGGCCGTGCGTTTGTATTCGACGGGACAAACTTTAAGCTACGAATCCAAATCGACTTTATGCCTTTTCGGCTTTTGGGCCACAAAATTATTTTTCAAAACATTCTAATGTAAAGAGTAGTAAGATACATTTGAAAAGATAAAAGATTAGTAATAATTAGAATGATAAAGATAAAAAAGAAAAAAAAATATAAGGAAAATAGGGAGATACAAAATCGTAAATATAAAACGCACCTTATAAGTGTAAAAGAGCGAAAAGAAGCACGTAGTTTTTATGCGTCAGAAATTTCTAACGTTTTTATAGTAAAAAAATCAGTCTCCAAGAAATGTTTCAAAAGTGGAAATTTTAGACCTGAAACGATAAAAAAATTGTTATCAAGTAACTTTTCTCACATTTTTTTCTCCATTTTCGTTACAATTTGTTAATAAAAAAAAAAGGGAAAAAGAAATGTTGGAAACTTCCGGCGTGTCAATATTTGACGTTTACAAATTTTCGAAAGAAAGCTAACTTTGGCTCAATGTTGACGTGCATATTTTTTCCGAGTATAAAAATCGCGTTACAGGTTCTTTGTCAGGCATATTGATCCTTTTTCAGTTCGTAATTTCACACGTACTTTATTCTAGACTTAGCAGTTAAATATATAGAATCTCAGAGCTTATACGAAGTATTTGTCATTAAGTATTTGCGTAACGTGTATTTGTAATTTTTGTTCATTAAAAGTTCGTTAATTGAAGTCGCCATCTTTCGCGCAGCACAATATTAATTATATTTTTGTTATAATTTTCAATGACACCTTCCATTTTTACAAATTATTGGTATACATATACGTTTCACATTTTTCAACAAGATCATGAGCAAATATTTTTGTTGACTCTTTTTTTTCATAACTTAATTTCTCGCTCCTTTGTTTTAAAGTGATTTTGTCTTCGAGATTGATTTATTTACGACAATTTTTGTTAAACCATACACGTTGTGTTAGCGATATTTTAATTTTAAGATGTGACTACCTTTAACTGTAAGGCACGTCGTTGTGACGTTATTCCATTAGCTGTAATTTTTATTTACTATATTCCTTTTAACGTTTTAAGTTAAAGTATTTTCTGAAAGAAAAAACAAAAAAAAAACGAATCACTGCGTAGATTGGTTTAAAGCGCAAGATTTACAGCGCAAAGACTTTGAGGTTCAATGTACGTTGAATCGACGTTTCAAACGTTTAATCAACGCCCATTTCTCATTTTAAACGACAATGTGTTTTAAAAACCGACCTGAAGATGAACCCTAAGATTGTCACCAAGTTGAATATTTGATTAACATCTGATTTTGGAAAAAAAAAAAAAAAAAAAAAAAAAAAAAAAAAAAAAAAAAAAAAAAAAAAAAAAAAAAAAAAAAAAAAAAAAAAAAAAAAAAAAAAAAAAAAAAAAAAAAAAAAAAAAAACAAAATAAAACAAAATAAAAAAAAAATTGAGTAGAGGAAGAACATACAACAGTAGTATCGCTCACAACAAAAAAACAAACACAAAAAATAAGAAAGAGTGAAGCAGAG
>JABFOV010004702.1:0-13382 GCA_022817685.1 Aradophagus sp. ZL-2020
CAATAAAATGGGATAAAATAAATTCGTTGGGACGAATAAGAAATTTTTTATACTTATAAAATATTTTATTTAATTTTAATATAGTTTTTATAGATTCGTATACAAATTGTAATTAGAATATATATGTATACATTACAATCATATTTGCAATCATCTTTAGATAGTTAAGTAGCAAATTAGAACTGTCAATTCTACAATCAACTGCATGTAATATAAATAAATATTTATTTGTTAAATTTGCTCCCTTGATGTATTTAACTTGTTCTTCTTTTATTTTTACATACTTACGAAATTTCTTGCTTTGAACGAATGGCACTCTAAATTTGTACGTGTCACTAAAAATTGCCTGATATTAACGCGCGTAATTTAACAATGGACGTTTTTCCAGCGCATCGCTCGTCTCTCCTTATCGAACCTAAAACACTGACCTCAAATTCACTTTTAGAGTCAATTACAAACTAGTTTATTGTCCGTTGCAAACTTCGTTAGCATTACATAAACTGTTTGTCAGCCCACCATACAACGAAGTTCCTTTAGAAACTTATAGTTTCGTCGTAGCTCACAATGCGGCGCACTTTTTTCCAAACTCGTTCATTGCGTTTCAGCTGAAACTTTTTTAGTAATTTTTTTGAATTTATCACCGCAATATTGAATAGCACAACGCGTCTGTATTCAAGGCGCGTCCTGCATAAAAAATTATTATTTAAGATTGTTTTTAATTATATCATAAACAATTATTTACATCAATCACACGTGACATGATTAAATATCTTATTCCATTTGCCATAGTAATTAAAAGCTTTCGTTTTCAGTTTTGCCAACCAAGTCGTGTTGCATTCAAAATTAATAACGTATTACCAAACGTAAATACAAATAGGGTCGATTTTACTAATTTTAGCTGAAGGCGTCATTTATATTTTCTGAATTATCTATTTTTCCGCGGAAATTTTGAGCTCGGATTTAAAAGAAATTAAATTTCAGCTGTGATAGGATTTGCATTACGACGATGCTAAGAATTTCGCGCGACAAAGAGGGAAATAAGACGACGACGGATTTCTCGATCATTAATCATTCGAATCGCAATTTCTTCGGCGCGCAAAAAAGAAGGTTAGGCACGCTGAGGTTAGGCTAATCCGACCGAGTTGAGTATCGCGAAAATGACTGAAAAACTGGCTGTCCTAGAAACCGCACAACCAGTCAGTGGCGCAAACTGTTCCGACGAGCGCGTATACGGCCGTTTGACTGGCGATTTTTGACGAGCCGACTTTCAGTCGGACGTTGGGTTTTAGAAAATGTCGACCGTACGAACAGTTTCGGCCGCCGTCGAATGCAAACGTTCTGCAACTTTTCTTTCTTTGCGGACAATAATTTTTATCTCTTAATCAAAATCTTTTTTGTTTAGTGCTCTTACTTAGTCTCGATATTGTTAATTGTAAATTCTGATTAAAATTATAAAAATTTCCATACCCATACCCATATCCAATCGATAAATTTTTTAATTGTTGAAAATACACAAATTAAATTGCTGATAATCTGTTTTAAAAAAGTTAAGTAAAATAAATCAACAAATGTTGAGATCACATTAAAACACTCATTCGCTTACATGAATTTCAACATAAAAGATATTCAAATTTGTTACAAATCGACAAATAATGAAAATTATAATCAGAAATTTTATACAATAAATTAAAGTTCCGTGTCAAACTTAATGTTTCAGTAGTACGAACAAAGATTCTGATTTTAAATCTCAACGAAAATTATTTCAGCTTATAATGCCCCTATTTCTAATGAAAGCAAACGGTAAAAAATATTACGCTTTCCGAACGTAAAAATTAATTTTAATTGTCCGAGCGTTTGTCCAATTGACGGCTCGGCCAAGATTTGTCATCGGGCCACCGTATGGCGCAATCTTTCTTGTCCCAATTTTTTCCCTCACTGCCGTCTTCCACGCCGGCTGATCCGAGGAATTTATTTCGTATTGCGAATAAAGTAACCACTCTCCTCCGCCTTGCGGTGGATTATTATGGATGCCTTAGGATCACGAGGCTGGCTAAGTAATAATCTTTGAGCGTTCTAATGCGACTTGGAACCGGGCGGCCTCCAAGTTGGCGCGCCCCCTCTTCCCCCGAAAGCCCCCCGGTCGCCCCCCTGCCTCCCCCCGGACACTGGATCCAATGTATCTAACGTGCATGCACTGCCGAACCGTAAGCGACAAAGAAATTACAATCGTGTTGGTAACTCTCGTGCCATTCTCGAGAGAGCCGATCGGCGACGACCTCAAGGACAAATCGTATAATGTCGGTTTAACGGGAAAGATCAATTGGCCGTTTGGAAAGGCGAGAGGCAAAAATTTATCATTCGATTGGAATATAATCAATTGCAAATGCCGCCGCGCGAGCTCGCCTCGTTTCCGATGCCGCGATTTAACATCCGAGGGCGGCGTGTTACTTATTCGCTTTAACCCCCCTGGTCGTTTTTTCGACGATTTCAAGCCGGATAAGTCAGTGTGTAGGTGTTTTATGTTTTCTTTACACTTAAAAGCCAGGATTTAAGAACAAATTTTAATTATTGAGTATAACAGAAAGTTCAATATTTGACTCTATTCCAAGAGTTAATAATTAAATTAAATATTCTGGTTAAGCAAGATAACACTCATACAAAAACGGAGACATTTGTTTTGTTGTTGTTGTTGTTGTTGTTATGAAGTCTTATACAAGTGTCACATTGGGAAAATTGCTTCAGTCTAACTTACTAAGATAAAGAGTTTAACATGAATACAACTTATCTTTGTTGAGATTATTGAAAATGTCAGTTAAAATACCTGCGTGACTGAAAAATCAGTCAAGATTATTGACGAAATCATTGAAACCAATACTGCAACTTAATTTTTGAGAAATGGAGTTTATGTATATTTAACGTGAAAATTTAACTTAGCTATCCGGAATGTAACGCCATATGGGACAAAATCGTCTTTAGAATTAAAATTAATGTTGGCTTACATTTATTAAATCAATGGTAATTTGTTGTTGATCCGATAAATTGCTACTATTAATTTAAACTGCCATTGATTTAAGGTTGACTTATCATAAAAGTCAGTTTTTCATTGTTGAATCAACAAAAACTTGATGTTCTCTCATTTTACAGATAACATTTAGTTCAATGTCAAATCAAGGTAAATTTATTTTATTTTTAACAAAGATTCTCACTCGTGCAAGTATGGAAAAATATTCCGAGTCGAAAATAATTATTCTGAGTTATTAAGGTAAATGAGACATCTTGTATATATAAACGTAAATCTGCAAAGAGCTTATGTAGAAATAATATACAAATAATTAAAAAAATATGTTACAATTTTCTTTTTTTCTTTTTGTATTACAAACAAGCTGTTAGATATAACATTTTGATTGAAGATCGAACAACGATGGCGCGTTATGGAGATCTCGTTACAGTTTTATCATTTGTTATTCCTTTTTATTGTAGCATTTGCGCTGAGTTTCATTCGTGCATATAGCGAGGCGCGAGTTTCTTTTGTTAAAAAGCTTAAAACTAGTTAAGGAAGTTTTAATATTTTTTTGAAATTTCACGTATTTCGCAAAGTTACAGATCAAGTTACATGGCCAGGCAAATTAAATAAAGTTCTATTATAACGTTAGCTGCGACGCAATTACGTTAACGTTATTATCGTCTGCGAGAAGTATAATAATTTGTCACAATATTTTGTCGTTATTTATTGCAGGACTTTGAGTTGTCCTTTTTTTACCCTGGTATTACATAACGATTGTATAATATAATGTTTTAAAATACCTTATTTGAAAATTTCAATAGTTTAACTTAATTAGAAATGTTATTGAATAATAATAATTTTAAGAAGGAATTTTTATGTAAAAAGAAAATCAAAGATCGGAGAACTCGAAGCAAAAATATAACGAAAATTGTTCTCGCACTCGATAATGCATCACCATATCAAATCTCGTGACATTTTTATACCGAAAACCTTACCATTATCGTCATCAGCGCGGGATATAAATTAATTTAAAATTAATATTTTTTGTTCGGGACAATGCAATGCCTAATAAAGCACGGATAACGGTTGACAGTCGATTATTGCCGCGGCATATCGGCAAAAACTCGGTGGCGCCCTCTATCCTCGAGTCGCCACGACAATGGGGCAGAATTATTCGTCCACACTTCGTCGACTCCTTTATTTTTAATCTTCATTTGAAATCAATGTCTACGCCGCGCGCCAAAGAGTCAAGCTCGACGTCGAAGGGATGGGAGGGGGTGCAAGGGAATAAACTCGAACGAGACAGATGGCGCTAGTGGGGCGACAGAGAGGGCGCCGTGGCGGCAAAACGAGGAAAAAGCGAGCGCACAGAAACGACGCAATATTTGCAAATATCGATTCTGAAAAGCACCGAACAATGGCCTTATTTTCTGTTTTCAATACCCCATTGTCAATCGCGGCCATCGTCCGCGTGTCCGCGCCACTCGACCGCGCGTCGTGCCAGTGTTAAACAGCACCCCCTCCTTCTTCTCCTTCTCTTTCATCTTTTTTCAGTTTCTTTCCTTTCCTTTTCTTCCCCGTTTTTCTTCCTTCTTTCGTCGCCTATTTTCTTGCTTTTTTTTTGTCGATAAGTTATTATATTGCGTTGCGAATGTAAATTAAACGCCAATGAACAATGCCCTCGCCGCAACGTGATTAATACTTCCTCGGCAATTATTTGAGACGAACGGACAGCGATGCGAAAATTCTGTTTCTGTCGCGCCGTCTCTGTCGCGCGCTCGAGCCGATCTACCATTCGAAGCTGCGATTAGATCTGTGGCGTTGCGCAAGACAACGATACGGCGATACGTGGAAAAAGGATCTAAGCTTGTGAGAACAAAAGCGATTGAACGAAAAAATCTGGGTCTCAACGATCCCGCGACTTTTCGTTGGAATGCTTCATATTGTCAGGACATATTTTTTTTTATTTTTATTTTTTTTTTTATGATATAACTGTTATATTTTACCACGTTTATGAATTTCATGTGATAAGATTTGTAAAATCTAAAGAAAATGGGTGGAAGTAGTCAAAAAATTATTGTCAATCGGTCTAGCATTAATCTGTTGCCAGACTTTATAAGTCTGGCATTAATACGGCATACGTTTGGCAGACGTCTGGCTCGCAGTTACAATCCAGACTTTTACCAGATCAGCCTGCTATCACTTTTTTTGCGCAGGATAGTGTTATTCGAAGAAATACAAATATAATATTATGTTTAAAATTGGTTGAATTGTGAATTCTTTGAATAACTAAACTCCATACTTTGTGAAATGAATATTAAATCTATAAAGCAGATGAGATAAATTTACAGACAGTAATTTTACTACACTTACATTAGAATTAGTTATTTTGTTTGTGGATGAGAAAAAAATTGTAAAAGCTGAATTTCAGATTCAAAATTTAAATTTATGAATGGTAATGGAGACTTACACGTGAAACGTTACAAGAAACTACATCCAAAAATATAAATGTATAATATCAAAATGGAATCAAGGTATGGTAATCAAAATGTCGAGATCAGGAAATAAAAATCTACAGAGAAAACAAACCGAAATATCAGAATGTAAATGTCAGAATCAATATATGAATATCTTTTGATACTTACATACATATCAACATCTAAATGTTAAAATTAGCATACTTAAATAGAAAAAAAGTGTTGAAACCTATACCTTAAAAAAGGTGCAATTTACAAGCTATATTGAAATTTCTCAAATTAATGAGAGTAAAATCGCAATCAAACAGTTAATTGCAACAATCTTCGATGAGTAGGGCCAGTCCATTGTCGTTTTAACAATTGGAGTGTCATCGCCAAAGTTACTGGATTATGCTGGCAAATAAATCCCATTACATCGAAATTCAAACATCAGCCGGCGACTCGAAATCGAGCACCATTCCGAACCGATAATACGAAAACGGTCAAGCGATAAAATTCGATAACGGATTACAATGACGGATCATAGGCGCATACTTTACATAGTTGGAAGCAATTTTATGTAATGATGCAACTCTGAACATAATTATGGCCGCGCGATTATGTGTCATTTCGTCCCGTCTTACGCCGCGCGCGCGCTCGCGTGTGTACGCAATTCATATTTTATTTAAAATTGTGCATTAAATTCATACACACAGGTCGTATTACAATAATCAGATAACTTTATAAGTAATATAATCCGGTGTGTAATTTACGAGGTTTATTAAAATTCGAAAAAGATTATCCTTGCGAATTCTCCGCTGAGCGTAAAATTTTATAATTGAGCGCAGGCAATGTCGAACGTACAATTATTTTCATTTCGATTTATCGTCGACATTGATCGATGAAAATGGTTTTCGTGAAACGATCGTCAATTATGTTTGAGGACGATTTAACAGCATTGTAAAGAGAAGCGCGTTAGGTGGATAGATTTTTAAATTTAAAATCAAATCGCCGACATTTTCTACCAGAAAAGGGAAATCGGAAGAAGTAGGGAATTATACTTGACAATGAAATATAAGTTTTTCTTTTCTGCATAATGTGACGTTATATTTACATTTTATAATTTGATTACTTTTTTGTTTTTGGAAAAATTATAGACTATTTGTAAATAATTCATGATTCACTTATTTTATGAAAATGATTGATTTATCGATCGGCTAACGGAAAAAAGCATATTTAACCAATGTTTGTGCAACAAAATTTTATATTTTATTGTGATGCAGACCATTCATTATTGTGGGCCGAAATTTTTAACAATCGACAGTGCTGGTAACATTCAACCGTCGTTAAAATTCGATGATCCAACGCAAAATGCATACCCGCCGCGAAAAACAAACGTCAGTTTGCAAGCTGACGGTTCGGCGAAGTGAAAGTGCAGTTTTGCAGCTCGGCGCGGCTCAGTGTCTTGGCTCGGCAGGGCCTCTGACCTTGTCCCAAATACTGAGTACTACTGGTTAGCTCTCGATGCTTGACTGCTCGATTCGCCGATTATTCGCCACCGGTTCGCGGCAACACGCACAACACCGACCCGTGCCCCCTCCTCACCCTCCACCCCCCGTCTCCGCACTCACCCCACCGCTCGATCCTTTTCCTCCCGTTTTCTGTCTCTCGTCGATTCTTTATTTCTTCATGAGTTTGCTTCTTTTTTCGTCACAATAAAAACACTGGCCACATAAGACCATCTTTGTCGTGAAAATCTTAAATGTGTTAGATTTTGATATTGCATCAAAATACCTAATAATTGTATAAGTTAACTTGAATGTTAAGCTATATTTCTTTACTGAATCCACAATTTTCCCCTTATTTTTCGAGTTAAAGTACACTTTCCGAAGCGTATATATATTGTTTTCAAATATTTCCAGCAATGTAGCAAAAGAGTTAGCACAAACCATCTTTAAACTCAAGAACTTTTCTTGAGTTGTTTTTTTTTTAATTTAATTTATTTAAACATCTACTGAAAATATTGTACCTTAATTTTCCGTAATTTCGACCTAGTGTATATTTGTATTATATTATACTGCATCTTTTCTTTTCCTTTTTTACATTTTTTATGCTTTTCGTTTTTCCATATTTTCGTCTCTTTTCCTTCATTGTCACATTTCCTTTATCTACTTATATTTCTCCCAATCATTATCTCTTTTTCCCTCTAAACCTCTCTCCACTTCTCTTATTAGACTGTCTTTTTCAACGTTACTTTTTATTTGTATTTCCTCTCTCTTTTCTCGTGGTTGTATCATAATTTGCATTGCTATCTTTGTCCTTCGTTCGCAATGATCTTTCGGTCGGCTTATTAGACGAATAATGCTCCGCCCCAAAGAGCGTCTTTCTGTCCTATAAATGTGCCGGTGAAACGATCCTTTCGATACTTCCTGTCGAGATTACGGCAATGGGAAAAGGAAGGCGATATTATGCGTCATACTATCAAACGGCCCCTATAACCGAGGATTCGCAAAAAGCGATGCGACGTTGCCTGCCGCGTGTACATGAAAAAAACAACTGTTGCACGGCACGAACGAAGATGTCGCAATTATCGATTCGCAAATGTTATCGGCGAGAGTCCGTCGTTTTGGACAAAAAAGGATGTATGAAAAAAGAGACAGCAATATATGTCGGAAGTATACTTTTTCGAATTATTAAAATAAAATGAACAATATCTTTTGAAGTGTACAGTTCAGATACGATCAATTCTGGATTACTTTTGAAATTCGTAAATGGTTACTGTTTCCGGTATAAAATTTTCGAACAACGAATGCTAGATAATATTGGCTTTATAAATATTAATAAATTTAATAAATTTAATTTAATAAATTAATATTTATAAATTTAATATTCTTATTGCAATATACATTTTTAAAACACCTATTTTGAAAATGTTATCTCTTTAAAATCGCGTTGGTAAAAGAAATAGTAAAATTTGTTAGGTAATGAAATTTATTGTCACAGAGCTAATGTTTTCTAAATTTAGTGTATTTCATTATCAGAAAGATGAATATTTGTACTGGGTTTTAAAGTTTAAATACATGCAAAGATGCCTTACAGAACACGTTTACTCAAATTCGGGGGAAAAAGTACGCTAATGTTGTTCTCAGTGTACATTATCGATGTGATTTCCTACACGGTGCATATTTATAGAAACTCATTCATTGTAGACAGTAAATTGAGGATGCGCGAAAACTAAAAAACATGTTTATTCCTCGATATACATTTATTTGCAATACCGTACTGATATTTGACGAACCTGTCGCATGAGAATAATCATTTTTGTACGACCAGTTCTGTCGCGCCCACTCCTTTGATTAATAATATATACGTACGAATGCCCCGCTTCTCCGTGATGTAATACTGTTCAATACATAGTTATGTATTTGCAGCGTTGATTCAATAGCCACCGTGACTTCCGGTTCGTCGAACGAATTGTGGATGATCGATACCGCATGAAACTTGATGTTGAGCTTTAATCGACAATCTCATTTTAACGTTTCTTTTAATGCACTTTTTTCCTCTCCATCTTTGTTTCATAAATACGTTATTTCGGCTACCTACGTTTCTGGATAAACAGAAATGTTATTCGACGTCCCATCAACAGATATTTTTTGTATTTGGAAAAATAAAATAGTCGTTCGAAGTTATTGCTTCATGATAAGTTCGAAAGGTTACTTTTGTATGCTATTTTGACTTATTTATTGTGCCTTGTTTAATGTTTGTGATTTATAATGCGCCTTAAATGTCAAATGTGAAGTATTAAATTCTGATTTAAACTTAAGAATTATTGCAGTAGAAAATGATATCTCGGAAATTGCAGTTTATAGTGGGAGAAGTAAACTGTGAGCCTTAGACTAATAATCTTGAAGTGTCAATTGTCCATTTATTAGAATCAAACTTTCATCTTTAACATTATCACAAATAAATTTACTCTAATTAAAATCGTTATTGGAATATTTTGGTTAAATAATCTATTCTATCTTAAGTAAAATTAATCTTAATTTCGTTTACAACCCTTTTTTTAACAAGCCACTCTGGATAAGTAAATGATTGGTCAACGTTGAAAAAAATAAAGTTAAATCATACTTAACTAATCTTTGTGAACGCTCTGAATTAACCTTTGCACGTTAGATGATATTGAGTTGGATCAGCAATGTAGAATATAGTTGGTAATCAACTCAACCCTGACTCATTCAATGATTAATTCAAGTTTGATTGAAATATTTCAACTCAACATTGAATCAACGTTTATTCAACTATTATATCCTAATAAGTTAGCGTAATATCGACATACATAACCTACTCTATTTCAATAAACTCTCCTTACCACGTAAAGTTGCGTGCGCTGATCATTCCACGTTCATCGCCGCACGTTGATTATTACGTATTAATTAGAAATCTGTACTTCGAACTCGCGGCAATAAGAAACTTGTCTAATCCCCGCCGTGTTAATATCAAAACTGAATATAAATGTTGAATAAAAAGCGATGCATGGCTAATGAAGTATTATTATTCCGTGTAATGAGAACACGCGTTTTTACGACTGGATGGAAATAGCATTTCGCTTGTGCCAGCCGTCAATTCTTACGAGCCAATGCGTGGTTCATAAAAAATTTATAATAACACTTTTTATGGCAATTTGTTTGTTCTGCCGTCGAGCTTTCTTTGCACTTCGGGCAATAATGTTACGAAGTTTTCTCGTTGCGCAGATATAAAATCAAGCCATTTCAGTCAAAGTCCCGCCGGACCGCAATTTCCGCTCCCGCGTTCCGTTCCGTTCATCAGAAAGAAACAAGTCCGGCCGCCAAAAACAAATTTGCCCGACGATTCGGTCGCCGGGTCTTAATTTCTTTTTGTTTTTGTCGCCGTTGCGTCGCATTTGTTGGCAAAAACGGAAGAACAATCGTCAAAGTACGGGAGACGTTGCTTCGAAGTCGTTGCGACGAGAAACGACTTCTCGTTGTTGACACATATTTACATTTGTTTACAGTTTATTAAATTT
This sequence comes from Aradophagus sp. ZL-2020, assembly GCA_022817685.1. Classification (NCBI taxonomy): domain Eukaryota; kingdom Metazoa; phylum Arthropoda; class Insecta; order Hymenoptera; family Scelionidae; genus Aradophagus; species Aradophagus sp. ZL-2020. The sequence continues at coordinate 10,505 of JABFOV010004702.1, forward strand.
AGACAAATAAAATTGAACATACTGGGGTAAGAGCGGAACTCCACTGTTCGCTGCCTCTTGCTCATAGCCATTAAATATATAACAACAAATAAAATTGAATTGAAACAAGTCGAGGTGAATTAACGAGTTAAAATCGTTGCTGTTTGTGTGATTTTTTGTGTATTAAAATACTTCACAGTGTAATAATTTTTAATAACAAAAAAGTGCAGAGAGTTTGGAATGGAAATTGATATCTAATTATATTCTTTTTTTCTATTTTTTTTTCAAACTAATTACAGTTGCAATTAATTGCAAAAAACGTTGCAAATTGTTAGCACATTGAATTACATAAAGTAAAATTTCCAATTTTCGATTCGGGAAAATATTAACAATGTCTTTTTTTCAGAATAATTTATAAAAGAATAAACTACGTTCAGCTTGAAACCAATCAGCTTTCTGCATAAAACCTACAAAACATCGTTTTCACCTCGTGGAGGGCGTGTTTTAGTTTTTGAGGTCGTCAAAAAGCATACCCTCGGTATGTGCGCTAGTTATTTTTATTTATTTTCTTTTTTCAAGGGGTGAAATCCGACCGGAAGTCGGACACCGCGATGTGACGTTTATTTTTTATGACGGACAACTGGGATTTATTGCAATTTTTTCAAAGGCAAATTACAGGTTGCGCATCAATATGTTGTGAATTTTAGTGTTTTTGCGGGCATTATAATTGTAGTACATATTTGGCAGTGTTGCCGGAACATTTGTTATATGTAATTAGGGCGGAGTTACGATCAATCAAAATTTGCAGATAAATAGATCGTTGTGTTCGATAATTATGGAAAAACACGTGCTTTGTGTTACCGAAACTCAATATTTAACTACAAAAACATTTTACTTTAGCTTTTCTTTCATTCCTGAAAATAAAACGATTTGCTTTGATAGAATGCGACATTTTATTCAATTATTATTTCCGAAATTCGTTTGCTTTGATCAAAAGATTTGTATTTCTGAGTCAAAATTTTTGTAAGTAAACGGGCATACATTTTATCCAAACAAATAGTTTCATGCTCAAAAATTGTACTTATTTGACCGTGAACTGCACATTTTTGTAATGATATAATTTACTTTGATACAAAATAAATCATGAAGAAGATTGAGATTTTGAGTAAAATTAAATATTTTTGAAAGTGTCAAAGCATAAAAAAAAACTTTCTATTTCGCGTCAGTACAGATCGTAAAAATCTCTTAAAATATAACAAAAACAATTATATACGCAACAGAAAGTAAACAAATAATGTTATTAAAATCTGTTTTCATCTTTGTGTTTCCCAGTACTAACATAATTGTCGCAAACCAACAATAAAAAAATGAAAAAAAAAATACAACGCCATTTATGCTTAAAGGTCACGTTGCTCATGAATAATAATAAGATTTTGTAATATCGATTTATAAATGAAAACTGGTGAATGGCCGATTCCTATTATTTCGAATAAATGGGCGGGAAATTTGAATATGAGAACTGAAAAGAAATCGGCTGAAAAGTGTCGGTGTTTGAAGTTGATCGACATTCTTCGTTTAGCGAGATAAAAAGTGTTTTACGAACGATTTCGATATTTGCGAGACGGTCGCAGAACCCGGTTATGTTTTTCCTCCGACGACGACCGGTAACCGGGTGCAAGCGCGATTCGCAGAATCGCGGCAACGAGCACTAAATGGCACCGCTTGAAATATCTGATTTAATTACATCGATTCTTAGAGACAAAGATCGGTACGAGCGCGCGCGCAAGTCTTAATTGCGCCGCTACCTGCGCCGATTTATACCGCAATGTCGTTCCGCGTGATAGCAAAAACGATTTTGTTTATTCCGCAAAAATAATTTACATTTCGTCGATGCCTCGAGGTCTTGACAATGATGAATTAAAATGAGAAACTGCCGGCGAAATCTCGTCTAAGTGAAAACGCGCGGCGACACAAAAACCGATAGAATGAAAATAAACCGACGACGAGCGCGCGTGGCAAAAGTTTCCTCCGTGAAAATCGTTTTTGTTTACATTATTTTTAGTCAATTTACAAGTGCAAATATAAATTGTTTACCTCGTTTCAGTTCGAGCGAAAATCAACGAATTAAGGAAAATGAACGTATTAAATAATTGTTCAAGGATGCAATTAAAAAATTCGATATTCGCTAACGTTTGTTTAAATAAGTAATTAATTGTGAAATTAGATTTACATTTTTATTATACATTCATATTTATTGCACATATATTCAATATTAACTAACACTATGTTTTGTTAGTTGCTTTTCATGATTACTATTATTTATCAATGAATACACTATGTCATCTATAACTAGGACGTGATCCATGATCCCTTTTGCTGCAAAGATACTCGCACAAAGGACTGTTTGACTTGGCGAAGTTTGTCTTGACGAGACGAAATATGTGCGTGACCTTAGCAAACCATTTTATGTCTCGGGATATACACCAAAAAGATCCCGGGCACTTTGACAACAAGACGTTCAGGTGGCATTGGAGTCACTTTGGTTTTAGTAGTTTCTCGGAAAGACCCCGCCCACAATTGGAATCAAACACAACAGAAACGACTCACTCAAATACATTTCTGCAATTTATCTTTATTGTTGTCAATATAATGAAAAAAGTAAAAAAAAAAAAAAAAAAAAAAAAAAAAAAACAAAAAAAAAACGAAAAAAAAAAAAAAGTTTACAAAAGTGCAAGGAAAAAAAAAAAAAAAAAAAAACACACAAACCACAATAAGAAACACATACATAATACATAGTCTTAACTCATATAATCAAAACACACAACACAGACGTACAAATGCAGCGTAATAGATTCACAAACCAAGTCCAGTCTCCATTATATAACGAAGAACTCGAATA
>JABFOV010004703.1:0-13380 GCA_022817685.1 Aradophagus sp. ZL-2020
ATGTATATCGTGATAATCATGTAATTTTACATGACGAGTGTAAAACGTAGTGTCTTCACAATATCCGCCATGACGGCTGATTTACACTCAGAATGTATTTTTTCGTGTCAGTCGGAAATACTACACTTTGCCTGTAATATTACATGATGTGGCATGGCAACTGTATTCCATGCCTAGGCATGCAATTTTACAGCGTTTTTTTACAGTGTACATGTGTAATTATTTAATTGTTGTAATTATGAAAATCAAAACTGGAAACATATTTTTGGTTGCCGAAAGTTCGTTGATTGTTGGCCAGTTTGGTTTTTCGTGCAGCTGTACGTTTTAGTCATTAAAAAAAAATTGGTTACGTGTAGATCATTAAATTTTCACATCAGAGTGAAGCGAGCAATTGCGTCTGAAGCAAACAGTACAATTTTGACATGATAAAGTAATAATCAATATAATCAATAACACTGAATAGAAGACACGAGAACAAAATAATTTATTGCGACAGTAACAAATTACTTTCGCACACTCACAAGTAACTTTCTAATTCAGTCGAACTGTTTCACCGAATATTATATTAAAATTGTTTGCTGGTTCAACGAAGCCGCGGTTCATCTTTCGTTGTCATGATCAAAACAGCAAAATTATTTTGCAACAAGGCTCAAAGTCCATCGCTAATTCCACCAACGTTGCCGTCACACTGAGACAATTATAATAACGCTGCGAAATTCTCGCGCGAAATTCTCTTTGCCATTAAATCTTTTTCGGCCATTTAATCGTCGTGTGAAAATATTTGAAAATTTCAAATGTCTCATTTTATATTATATTTGAAATTTTCTCTTTGCCGCATTGATTTTGAAATTATTTAGCGTTACGCTCAAAAAGCGGGAAATCCGAATGATTAAAACAGTTGAGCGCGTAAGACACTTAGCCTTGGTCGCGGTATTTTCGTTTGCGGAGGTCACGTTTTCCCATCAATTTTCAACGCTCTGCAACAATTTTCGACGGCTCACGTCCAAAGTAAACAATCGCCCGTGTTAATTATTAATATGTTATATCCATTTTACAATCCGACGCCTTTTGTCTCGCTCTTTTTGCTATTCATTATTCTGAATGGATTTCCGTCGGCCATTAATCATCCGTCGCTTATTATTTCCCGACGATCGGCGAGTGAAACCTATGAAATTCGCGGCGAGCCGAGCTTTTGTAAAATTGCCGCCGTATCGATACATGGGAGAGGCTTCGAAAAATTCATGAGGATTTGGAAAGTTTGTGCATTAAAATATATGTTTCACCGCGAAGCCCCGAATCAAGTGAATCCGCGCGTAAGCGTAGATTCAAAAACGCGGTTCTGCGAAACAGTCGAATTCCGGCGCGATTCCTCGGGAAATTCATAGGCCATTGCGGGAATCGCAGTCAAAGTGGCACGTATCTCAAAATATGTTACTTATGGCCCGAGTTGAGATTTATCGCGATTGTTTCGCTTTTATCACCTCCAGATATCACGGACATCCTCGGATCATCAACGCACGAATCCTCGTTTAATTTCTAGACTACCTTAAACAATCGTTAGCATTTAAAGTCGAATTAGCGGATAATTTTATCAAAAATCTGTTTAATTGACATTTAAATATATATTATTCAGTTTCATTAATTAACGTATATTTTGAAACAATATTTAAAAAAAAATTACATTTGATTTTCAACGTGGAATAATAGAACTATAACTACGAAAAATGTTAAAATTTAATATTCAATTCAATTGAAAGATTAAACTGTAAAGAAAAGGGATTAAATGATAATTCGCACAAGACATTCCGTGATTTGCGTCAAAGCAATCTAATATACAATGTAAATACAAATCAAACATGTTTTAAAATAGTAAATTACTATTCGCAAAATGTCGAGCAATCAAAATGAAGATATAACACACGTAACGTCACACTATTAAATTTCAGATTATAAGACTAATTGAGATCGAACCACTTGTGTACCTAATCGAATTTACAATCTAAGATTGTCAATTTAGCAATCTATTCCCATATTTTGCTTTAATTTTCATTTTACTTATGTATAGTTAGAGATCAACTCGTGCACATAATTGGATTACTTTGAAATAGCAATTGAAAATTTGTGCATTTTTAGATTAAATTTGGTCGAATGAAAAAAAATCGAAACGGATTTAAAATATTACACAAAAGCGAACGCGAAATATTAAATTGAAATTGTAACGCGTTCATACAACTTCGACTTTTCGTCCTGAATCTCGATTACGTAATATTTAGCCGTTTCCAACTATTTAGAACCCAAGAAACCCGGAACAAGACTTTTTGTCGATGGGACCAAACACGACCCAAATTTCGTTACGCGGTGTAATTAATCATTTCGCTTGTACGAAATTATAATCAAGCGCGACAGTAACCATTAATTGTGATAAAAAATAGAAAAATAAATTACCGCGTTAAACTTTCAACAAGATACTTTCATTAGTGCGTCGAAAGTTTCGAATAAACGCGAAATTCGCTGTCATCTCAGTTTGATACGATAAATGTGCGCGACTGCAAGAATTTAATGTTTCTTTTGCCACGTGATGCGTTGTCCACGTAATGTGACCAAAAAAAGGGTCAGAGCTTCAGGGTTATATTACGTAATCGAGATTCAAGACGAATAAGTCGCAGTTGTACGAACCCCGTTATAATTTCAATTTAATATTTCAAATTCGCACTTTTTGCCGATGGGACCGATTCCTGGAATATTGAAATTCCACGAATCAAGTTTAGTCCTTTTCTCAAACGATGAATGATTCGGACGTTTTTATTAAAATTTTCGTTGAAAATCACCCCTAATATCGTACAGAGCAGTATTGATTTGACGGTATTTTATTTTCCTTTATCTTTTCTTACGCCTAAGAATCTCAGTGGAGTATTACAGAAAAAGTCCGCCGCTAAAATGACGCTTTTCACCGGTGACATTAGAGTAAAGTTGCGATAAAAGTATAGGGACACATAATATCTGTCGTTGACCGACGTAAAAGCACGACCAATTTTCATTCCGACGTTTCAAACGGTTCCAGCGCTGGCTCACCCAAATTTTTTTGTATCAAAAGATCGAACTCATAAAAGCAAAATCTTATATATGTAGTATATTATTTTTTTCCTTCGATTTTTGCTTTTTCCCGATTTCGTCTTTTTAATTTCTGTTGTAGATATTGAAACAGTAGTATTTTATTTATAATTAACAATATCTCATTTATTTTTCAAATAAAATAGTGTTAATTGTGGTAATCTTTATTTCGAACAAACGCTCATGCGATCACTTCATGTGAAAAATTGATCTTATATGCCTTCTTGTTAACAAATAGAATGACAAAAAAGCGTGGAAACCGACGAACTGACTTTGATCCGATTGTTCATTTTTTTAATCCAGCGGAAAAATGAAAAAACGTGGAAACAGTTTGACGAGAACACTTGCGCTTATTCAATGTTTTGAAATGCCCTCACTCAATGTATACATTCGGCAATTTTCCAATATTTTAGCTACCCTAAATGCGCTTTTACTACACTGACAGAAAAATGTTTGGCTCTACCAACTATATTAAATAGTTGTTGGAAATTGTTAAATAAACTACACATTATGCTTAGAGCAACTCCATTCTAGTTGAATTAACAATCTGCTAATTAAACGAATAATTTACATAGTTGGCTCAACATTGAAATATGGTTGGCCGTATTAGACTATGAATATAGTTGAGCCAACTATATGCTGGTTGTGCACACCATCATTTTTCTCAGTGTACGTTCTCTATATACGTTTACTTCTTTACTGTGCTCTCATCGTTAAAAATTAAGAGCTCTTAATATATTTCTTTATGTGTCAATAATAATACAAGCAATTTAGACGTTAACCCCTTTTTTGCCATTGATACTTGTCAGCAATAACAATTTTCACATTAAATGACTAATACCAAATTGTTTAAACACGTTTTCAGTCGGCATATTTTCATGCCCTTACATCATTTTAAAAAATTCTTTTTGTATAAAAGATTGGATAATAAGTTCAACATTTAAAAGATTATTAAAATCAACTTAAATAATTTTTCTGCTCGTTTCACTTTTTTGTCAATTGTTTGTAATACATAAAAAAAAATCACCAAGTTGATATATGGCGAGTTACCATAATTAATTTATAAATTTCTTACCAACAGGATCCAAGATTTAATTCTGCCATTGACTTGAAAACCGGCTACACGACCAAGCTGATCCTGTGTATGCCGATATGTAATTACGAAGGCGACGTGATTGGAGTTGCTCAAATCATCAATAAAAAAAATGGCGGTAGCGAATTCACGGACCGGGACGTCGAAGTGTTTCAGAGGTAAATTTGTAATGCAACTTTGCCTAGCGAACGCACAAAATCTTCGTTGACTTTCACAAAAGCGCGGTTAAAACTACTACAATTGGCTTCGCAGGTACCTCACATTTTGCGGGATTGGTATTCAAAATGCTCAGCTGTTCGAGCTCTCTGTCCTCGAGTACAGGCGAAATCAAATATTATTAAATTTAGCGAGAAGTATCTTTGAGGAGCAGAACAATTTGGAATGTCTCGTTACAAAAATCATGACCGAAGCGAAGGAACTACTCAAATGCGAGCGCTGCGCAGTGTATCTATTGGATTTGGATTGCGGCGAGGCGGTAAGCAAAGATTCGACTCCCACGACGGCAGAAAAATCCAATAGTACATCTTTTTTTCTCTCGTTCTTTCCTCCACCTTTCTTACCGCCGCTCAGTCGGAAACGCGTTTACGTAGGCGGAAATTCAACAAATGATTGCAAATATAATTGAGTCTCTTTGCCAGATAAAACGAAGGCGAAAAGAATTCAGAAGAATTTATTCTCATTTGCAAGCTCGCGTACAAAAGTCATTAATCAAATGTAATTGCAGGGCCATTTGGAAAAGATTGTGGAAAGACCGAGCCGATCGACGCAGGAAAGTCGAAAGCCGTTATCCAGAAGAGAAGTGAGTTGAGCTTGATGAATTCATTACCGTGGCTTCATTAATATATTAATTGATTAATCGCACAATCCATTTTCCCGACAGAGCAACAATATTGACATGGAAGACATCTTTCAGCAGCATGTAAGTAAATAAAATTGAAAGTGAATAAAAGTAAATAAAATTGGCTGTGATGCAAACACTGATAACTATTCGCTTTACAAAATACATTATGTGCTAGTAAAATCTTGCGAAAAAATTGATACTTTGTATCTTCGTTTAGGCTGCCATTAGGTGTATGTTATAGATACTTTTTAGATCACCGACAAATCAAAATCTATTATGCAAATCGAGGTACATACACGCCATCAGACGAAAAATCCCATTTTTGATAAAAATTCTACACTCTTTTACCATTTTTACTTTTCCCAGCGCAGTTGGTCTATTGTTATTACATTTTCATGTCCACTGAGAGAAACAAATAATAAAAGTTACTTTAACATGTTCGACCATTAAATAGTAACTTTTATTACTTGGTTCTCTCATTACATAATAAGCATGAATACACCAAAAACTATTCTACAGTTCTAAGTAGAGCAAACGACTTACAAAACGTCGTACAAATTTCATTCTTCTTATCCACTACAGAATCAGTACAAATTCCTATGTTCCTTGATCCAAAGGTATCAATTTGAAGCAGGATTTAAATAATGATTGTTTTTACGAGGATTTTGTCAAATAAATACTGCTGCGTGTGGAGAAGTATACCCAATTGAAAACCGAAATTGATGATAAAGAAGTGTATTTCCGACACAGGTGTATAATCATGCCCCTATTCGTGGCCGAGTAAGCCCTCGTTGGCACGCTCGTCGCAGGATTAAAGCAAATCTAATTGCATTTTATAGGTTACGAACGACAGCAGTAAATTCACATTATTATTCGAGATGAAAAATGGGACAGAAGAAGCTCGGGTATATCGACCTACTACAAACGATTTATGTAGTCCATTAGGACAAATCGCTAAGTACGTGGCATCAACGGGTCAGATCTTAAATATTGGCGACGTTACGACTTGGCTGAAGAGGGAGGTGCTGGAGAACGGTAACGATCTTATTAGGAGCATATTATGTATGCCGATAGTTAATGGACAGAGGACAGTTATCGGCGTAGCCCAACTCATTAACAAGGTAAAAGTTCACTTGCCGTGCAATAGTGATGCAAAGTAAAGATAACCGAAAGTTTAAGTTAAAATATACTTTTTGTATATTCTCAAAATGTATTTCAAATTATATTTTTGTAATTGTATTATATTTTGTAATTATATTAGTTATATTAAGTATATTAACCAACGTAAAGTATCAAAAATTGACGATTACATTAGAGTTTGACAAGCAATGAATTTTCAAACAAATTGTCAATAATTGGGTCGATTTGTCAAGCCTGTCAACCACTGGTACTTTACCTTCGTCAACTAAGTAATTTGCTTGATTGAACAGTGCTGTTTTTCTTAATGGAAGATGACGGAATTCCGAAATTCTTCCTTTAAGTTAAGCACCTTAAAGAGCTCACTCTGCCAATGTATCATCAAGAGCGTAATTTCGACTAACGCCAAACATCTTTGCAGGATAATGGCTCCTCGTTCACCGACTCCGATGTTTCCATTTTCGAGGCTTTTGCCATATTCTGCGGCCTCGGGATTCACAACACTCAAATGTACGAATCAGCGTGTAAATTAATGGCCAAGCAGAAGGTCGCGCTCGAGTGTTTGAGTTACCACGCGACCGCGAGTAACGAGGACGCGAAGAAGCTCACGACTGATCAAATAGTGCCCGCGGAAGCGTACAATTTGTACAGCTTTACTTTCATTGACTTTGATCTGACGGATGAGGATACGTGCAAGGCAACCATCAGCATGTTCATGCAGTGCAATCTCATACAGAAGTTTCACATACCGTACAACGTCCTCTGCCGTTGGATACTTAGTGTAAAGAAGAACTACAGGTGATTTACGAATGCTATAGAAATTGTCATTAATTGCATGCAACGAATTTGGGTGAAATTTTACCAACTTTTTTCCGAGCTTAAGATTCGCGAATATTTATTTAAAAAACAAATAAATGAAAGTAAGAAAAGCACTTGTAAGCAGCTTGTTGAGATTCTTCAACTATTTTAATTTACTTTAAAGCTTTGAATCGGAATTCACGAGATTCCATCTGAATTACATCAAAGTCTCCAGTAATTCGATTCAACAAGTCAATAATAATTATTCTAAATTCAAAATACAGTGAGCCCTTGGTTAGTAATTTCCTTGCAAACGAGAGTATATCTCCCGGATCTTTCTTATGAAACCTCAACGTTTAACTTCTCGTTAATCACATTATTTTGAATATTTTTTTCTAGCACGTATGAATGCCACTCAGGTACCCTTCTTATACGAGATTTTCAGCGACTAATTTAAAATTAATATTGAATCGAGGACATCGTTAATTTAAAATATTTCAACAATTGCAATGTAATTTGCTAGTAAAAGAAAAACTATTGGAAACTATTGGAACTACTGGAATCTATTGGAATGTAATTACTATTGAAAAATTGTTCAATTTTTCAGGCCTGTTAAGTACCATAACTGGAGGCATGCCCTAAATGTAGCCCAAACCATGTTCGCCATGCTCAAAACCGGTAAGATGGAACGATTCATGACAGACTTGGACATTTTGGGACTGCTGGTTGCATGTCTGTGCCACGACTTGGATCACCGCGGCACGAACAACGCTTTCCAAACGAAAACCGAATCACCACTGGCGATATTGTACTCAACTAGTACTATGGAACATCATCACTTTGACCAGTGCGTTATGATTCTTAACTCTGACAGTAACAATATCTTTCAAAATCTCAGCATGGAAGATTACAGAAAAGTTATGAGGGTCGTCGAAAGTGCTATTTTATCAACGGACTTGGGGGTGTACTTTAAAAAAATAAAAAGCTTTATGCAGGTGATCGAAGAGGGTGAATTTGGGTGGCAGAGTGAAGAAAAGAAAGAATGTAAGTACAATATTTTTAAATGTTGTTTGTTTTTCCTGTTTAGCGAATAAGATTTGATAAAAGAATAAAATTAATTTCTGGGAACAATTTTTTGCACGTTGAGTACGCTTTATAAGTTTCTTAAAATATAATGACAATCATAAATATGAAAACGAAAATTGTTTTTCAGTTTTTATCTCTTTTTATGATTTCAATAAGAAGATAAAAAGTAGTTGAAAATTTAAATTAACATTTCAAAAACAGTGTCAACGGAACTACAGTGATTCAAACGTATAAAGTTACAAACGATGCTAATTAGTAACTTGTCATGTGATTGGAAACCACATATTATACAATATAAGTAACACATTATATGTTTAAACCGATTAGAAGTTGGTTTAACAATCTAGAAGTAAAATTACATTTAACCAACTAAAAACTGTTTTTGAAAGAATTTTGAATAAAATTTTAATCACTAATTTGACTTCATTAAACAAAACAATAATGTTCCCAGTTTAACTTTATTACAGAAGAACTTAATATAGTGCAATTGTTCAAGCTAAAACATATTTATTTTAATTAGTTTTAAACACATCATCAAAAAGTATTTAACGCAATCAATAATCCATTAGATTTTAAAAGAGATAAGCTTTTAAATTTGCTACTATCCAGCTTGTAAAGGGGCACTCAAATGTAAATATTATGATAAAACATTGGCTTTATTACCTACTCATGCTATTCCCTCGCGATAATATTTAGTCCTTTATCAGATGACATAGGATTAAATTAAACTTTCATTCGCGAAACAATAGACGTTTTGTTCAAAACTGAATAAATTTATAGAAAAATAAATGCAACTTAAAATTATTAACTTATATCTCTTGTAATGTATTTATAATGTATTCTGTAATTTTATTTTTTTTTTTTTTTTTTTTACCAATTTAAAAAATATTTATTGAATAAAAAAGTTAATTGTTCTGCCCAAGAGCAGAAAAGTTTTACTTTTCATGCACATGTTAAAAAGATGATTTACGACATTCTTAAAAAATGTACAAATGATAAAATCTAATAAAAAAAATGAAAAAAAAAAACTAATCACTGCACAAATTCCATAAAGTTGACACATACATATATGCATTTAAAAAATTAATAACCGATATGTAAATATTTTAATGTTCTCGTTCTCAACCAAAAATCTTAGTCCAAACTGACAATCAATTTGCAACGTTTTAGTGTTATGCGGAATGATGATGACGGCTTGCGACGTGAGCGCCATCGCCAAGCCATGGGACGTGCAGCATCGAGTCGCCAAAATGGTGGCCGATGAGTTCTTCGACCAGGGCGACCTCGAGCGGCTGCAACTCAACCAACAACCTGTCGCCATGATGGATCGCGAGAGACGAGACGAACTACCGCAAATGCAAGTTGGTTTCATCGATGAAGTATGCCTACCACTGTACAAAATTTTGTCTGAAACTTTTCCATGGATAGAGCCACTGTACAAAGGTACCCTGGAAAATCGCAAGCACTGGAAGGACCTTGCGGAAAAGGTCGAAATGGGCTTGACCTGGATCGATCGGGACACGATAAAGGGTGATGAACCCAAGGACATTGAGTTTACGACGCTCAACTGGTCCCACGCGGACAGGAAGGACCAACTAAGCGACCAACTACCCGAAAGTGGCAAATCCTCGCTTGGACGGTTCGCGTCGTTAAGAAAAGGCGGACGGACATTGAGCAAGGGCATGAGACTCAGCAGGCTGAGCCGGTCATTGTATTCGCGAAGCAATTCCGAGGACACGGGCAAGCCCAAGGGGTTGATTCCAGAGAGGAAGAAGGAGAACCGCAACAAGCTGTGCTTGCTCATTTGACGGCTCACGTCGACCACGTTGGAAAGCATACCTGAATGAGGCAGTTGAACGATGGTTGTTGGCAAACGTCAATTTTTTATACGAAGAATGCAAAAATCGAAAAATAATAGTCAGGCTTGGTCTTGTTATTGAAATGCACGTGCTCGTTTTTGATTGATGAAGAGTGGCAATGTGCAGCAAGTTTGCAACGTTTTCTTGGGAGCATTTCAATTTTAAAAACTAATGGAGTAACATGAACTTAATGTAAAATATAATTTTTTATGAAGTAAAAAGTTATTCAGTTTTGGTTAAATTTTTACACTTAATCAATTCAAATTTCGAACTCAAATAGGTCAAAATCATTGCCAACATAACATATAATTCAAACATTTATACTTTTAAGTTGTGATTTTTGATATTTTAATTACAAAATGACACAATTTCACTACAATTTTAATGTGGTTCTATTTACACTGCGTAAGTTATAACATTGCAAGTTGATATTAACTCTAAATGTTTGAACTCTAAAGTTTTAACAGTTTTCAAACTACACTGTAAAAAATGATTAATTTTTAAATATACGTACTGTAAAATTAAAGTTGAACTTCAAAGATCAACCAATATTATTGCTTCATTACAAATGAAGAACGACATCATTGGTCAGTACTTTAACTTCAGCTTTAATTTTACTATATTAATATATTTTAAATTTATGTAATTTTTTTACAATTTATAATAGGTTCTGATGGAAAAAAAAATTGACAAGTAAAAGGCAATATCTTTTTGTCTTAAACAGATTTCTTGGAGTTTTTAAACAATTAAAATGTTGTAAGAAACTATAAAATGGAAAAAATTAAATTTTCTAAATTGGGATTGTTTATTAAGATTTCTTCTAAAACACTCAATTTTAAATGGCAAAACAATTTTTAATTTAAATTTATTTGAAAAAAGTTATAGATTTCTTGCACAGTGGCACGTGATTGAAAATCGAGGCGGATATTGTTCTGTGTGATATTGAGATTGGAAATGAAAGTCAGTGAACTGTGCAGAACATAATAGTCAGTTGAAAATGAAAACACGAAATAAATAAAAGAGAAACAAATTATAGCTAGGGTTAGTTTATAAGTTGATTATGTGACGTAGATGAGTAGCAAATGCCTAGAGAAATTCAAATTTGTAAAATTGCTCACATATTAAGATCAATGGATGGCTTTGCAGTGACAAATTGCAAATAGGTAATAAAAGTATTTAATAATACGATTCGCTACTTTTGAGAGGATATATTGAATTTTGACAATCTTTTTGTAAAAAAAAAGAAGGGAAAAATAATAATAAAAAAATAATAATAAAATCAAATGTTTTAGGCTAGAAATTTGTCTATATCGTTTATGACTAATGACATTGAAATTAATAATAAATGATTGAATGAATAAAATAATTACTTGTAAGATAGAGCTTAAGGGTTAAGGTGGTCAAGTGAGTAATTGTTTATTCCTATTAGCGCATAATGTATATATCATCTAATATAATATTTAAATGTTTGAAATATGTAAGTACGTGTTTAAGATTCGCCCTTGTGAAAATGAAACAACTAAAAGTCTGAGGGCAATGCTTATAAAAATTTAACAGTTAATGGATAAACTGTCAAAAATAAGACATGGAGTAAAAAAAAAAAAAAAAAAAAAAACAAAACTTGAAATCGCAAGTTTTCCAAAATTAATACAGTTCCAACTTGAAAGTAAAATTCAGTAAGTGTAAAATGTTTAGACTTTGATAAAAGTACACATCTATGTCAATTGAATTATACTTAAAAGTTGAAAATATTTATTTTAAATTAAACTTTTAAGTAATTTCACTTAATAAACAAACTACTTCAGACTTTTTAAAGATTTCATTTTCATAATGGTATTTTGTAATTGTTCATGGTGCATTTCAATCTTAAAAATTTTCTACGTATCATAATTTTAATAAATGTTCAAAAAATGTCCATTCCTAATTGGCAATCATTCAATTAATAACTCGTTAAACAAAATAAAAAAAAAGAAAAAAAAGAAAAAAAGATTGTGCGCTTTTAGGAACTATCAAATAAACTTCATATTTGTCATAAAAACTGAATTCAAACTCTCCTTTTTCTGTTAACACAAACTTAGATTGAACTAAATCGACATCACTTTTGTCTTTCAATAAAGCACATGAACAGTATTAATTTAAGTATAACAGACTGCTGTACTATAAATTTTCTTTACAACGTGAGAGTATTATTTGCTGTACATAAAAAGTTCATAGAAGTCACAATGAATCAGTGACGATAACGCATTGTTAAAATGGCAATTTTTAGCAATAAACATTTTTAAATGTGTTTACATGAAATAGTTATTGCTGTGGACCTTCCTTGCAATATTTTAGAGATATTTGAAAACAGTAATTGATATTAGGATTATAGTTCTAAAATTATATGTTTAAAGCGCGTTTGTTATTTAAAAAAAAGCAAATTCAAGGTTGTGATATTTAAGATTGATGTTTTTTTTTTGAACTTTAAATTTAGCAATGTAGTAAAGAGTTGAAAAATACCATACTTTGACTTTTAATTATTTCAATTCCTTAAATAATCGAAAAATGAAACGTTTTTAATCCAAAAATATTTTAAACGTATTATATAATGTTGTTTATTATTACCGATGTAAACAATGCGCACATTTTGAATATAAAAATCTAGCCTCAAATTTGAGTTCGGCGACCCAAAAAAACGTAATATACAAAGTTTTTTAAAAAATAGTTCATATTTTAAATTATTGGTTCGCCATACTGACCACTTTTTTAAATTTTGAAAATCTTATCTCAAATTTGCATTCAGCGACCCAAAGAACCTATATATATAAAGTTTTTTAAAAAATAGTTCATATTTTAAATTGTTGGTTCGCCATACTGGCCACTATTTTAAATTTTGAAAATCTTATCTCAAATTTGCATTCAGCAACCCAAAGAACCTATATATATATAGTTTTATAAAAAATGGTTCATATTTTAAATCTTTTGTCCACCATATTGGCCACCATTTTGAGTTTTGAAGATCTGATCTCAAATTTGCATTCAGCGACCCAAAAAACCCTTGTATGCAAATTTTTATGAAAATTAGTTCATTTTTTTGAATTTTTGGTCCATCATATTGGCCGCCATTTTGAATTCTGAAAATCTAATCTCAGACTTCAATTCAGCGACCCAAAGAACCTTTATATACAAAGTTGTATAAAAATAGTTCATATTTTAAATTTTTGGTCCGCCATATTGGCCGCCATTTTGAATTTTGAAAATCTGATCTCAAATTTATGTTCAGCGGCCCAAAGAACCTTTATGTACAAAGTTTTATATAAAATAGTTCATATTTTAAATTTTTGGTCCGCCATATTGGCCGCCATTTTGAATTTTGAAAATCTGATCTCAAATTTATGTTCAGCGGCCCAAAGAACCTTTATGTACAAAGTTTTATATAAAATAGTTCATATTTTAAATTCTTGGTCTGCCATATT
>JABFOV010004704.1:0-13380 GCA_022817685.1 Aradophagus sp. ZL-2020
AAATCGCGTCGGCCGCGCGACTTCTGCTCGCCCGCTGTAAAACCCATTTCGCTTCGATGCGTTTCGAATGCATCGGCCTCCGTTCCGTGTCATTAATCCACGTCGAAATTCGACATTCGATCCAACTTGTTTTTCGCCCCGACATTTACGCGACGTCAAATCGCCAGCGTTATCAATTAATCGCGTCCTTTTGTCGGTCATTTGTTATAATTGCTAACGGCATTTTGCAGTTTTATCGAAAATAATAGATCGGTGTGATAGACGTGTTAAATAGTATGCGTGAGAAGTTTAATTTTTTCAGTTGTTGCGACAACTGTTGATCGGAAACAATTTTATTAATGACAAAAACCAAACCTCATTTGATGTTTTAGTTGCGAATTGATCATTTTTTATTTATAACAAGATCAAAGTCGGAATTCGTTGGAAAAGGCCGTTGCAATATTTCACTGCATCAAACCATATTTAAAGTAGAAAATGTTTTATAAACATGTGCAAGAAATTTGCAACGTTTATTTGCAACGAATTTTTAATAAAGTATCGTTTCGTCCATCGACAATCAAAATCAGGACATAAATTTATATCAGCGCGTTATCAAATAAAATAGTGAATTTTTTCCATTACTTTCTTCGTTACTAGTATATTGTTTTTGATTGACAATTTATGGGATTTGGAATTCGTTGCAAATAAACGTTGCAAACTTCCCGCGCATTTATAAACGTCGTTCAATGAACTTCACAGACATCTTTAAAACGTTTATTTGACATTTTGATATCATTGTTGTATTTCATTGACTATAACGTGGAAAAAAAAAAATAAATAATAAATAATTAAATAATTTTAGTACGTTGATGATCAACTACTTGTTGTCGAATCTATAATTAACAAACAACACTCACAAAAAGGATGCATTGAGTGAAGAAAAAATTTCTTGGTTCAAGACAACATGTATCTTGATATTTTGCCAAGAATAAATGTTCTTGAGCCAAGAAAAATTTCTTTGATCCAAGATACTAAGTGATTAAGCAAAGAAAAAATTTCTTGACAGGATGAAATTACGTTTAATCGAAAAAAACAATAGCAAATCTTAGTAATTCTTGAACGAAGGTAAAGATTTTTGTGAGTGAAGTGAGGCAATAATGGAAAATAAAGAATACAGTAAATGATCTTTTTAAAAAGCATCGATTAAGATAGCACATTTTCTTGAAACGTTTCTTCTTCAATTAATTAGTGATTGATCACGAATGCAAACAAAACGGCACTTTCGCGTTTAACGATGAAATGACAAAAAATGATCGCACGAAAATTAAGAACACGCGCGTTTCAATCATTATTGTTACATCTTTGACGACGATAATTATCGGCCATTGAAAAGCCGTGATTGATCTTTCGGCGATTCCATCTTGACGTTCTAATGTGTCCAATCATCCTACGGTTTTTCGTCTATTAGTATAATTGCTGTAATTATTGTGTTTCGAGCGATGCCGTATTGACGAAAGAAATTCTCCGCAACAGCTGACCGAGCGTTCGAAACTTAAAACAACGCGGTATTCAACTTTTCGAAATAATTGCCATTCGAAAGAAACGCGTGTTTACGAAATAACATATCAAAAAGATGGGTTTTAAATTTTGAAAAATCAATGGTTTTAATTATTACGATCAATGTTGACATTAAAAATTAAAATTCTGAACGAACACAATTATTTAGTGCGTTATATTTTTAAAATAAAAAAAAGTGAACATTTTTGTTAACTATAGTCACATTTGGATATATTTTATAAGTGATGCTTAATTTTTTTTATATCATTTTTATTTAGTTTTTTTCCTTTCTTTTAGTTCATTATTTTACTTATTTTTTTATTATAATACTAATTAAAAATTTGCTTACGAATAAAAATTGAATTGAACGTTAACTCCAACATTGATTTTATTATCTTTTTCACAAACAAAGTACATTCTAAGACCATTACTTTCTGTTTTTGATTTCACCTCATTCCACGTTTAAAACTTTGGACATTTTTGATTTGTATTCATCCCAACTTTTTACACTGACGACATAATAAATCTACAGTTTTTCGGCAAACTTGATAATTTGACGGTGCATACTTTCTTCGAGTGAATACGCGGATCGAAATAAGCGGATAATTTCCTTTTTTTCGGATTCCTTCGCTAATTATCAACGACAATTGTATTGTCAATTTTCCTGTTCGACTAATGAAAAATAACTCAACGGGAAATGAAATTAAAATCGAATAATAAGCGAATCGCGGGTAAATTATCCGAGAATGCGAGGCATAATTGATAATGCAATGAAAAATGCGATGAAAATTCCGCCGGCTTGATTAACGACAATCGTTATTTCCGCATTTGGACGCGGCAAAATATTTCGGCGAAAATAATCATCCGGCGACGAGAAAAATAATTTGCTAAACAATCTTCGACGGTGAATTCAATGATTTGTCGATAATCGATTAGCAAACAGGCGAAAGTCAATTTTCGATTTTAACTAACATGAAATTTATGTTGCTATAACAATGCGTTTCAGTTATTTCATTCGGACAAAAAAACGAACGAAAATTCTAAATCCACTTGTTCTCGACATTTCTTTTTTTATATTAACTTCCATTTAATTAAAACATTCGAAAACAAGTGGATTATTTGCATATTAATTAATTTCCAAAACAATTCACACTGAGAAAAAAAACATTAAATTTCCTAAACTTGTTTCCCATCAATTTGAGGAAACGCATTCTATAAATATATTTAAACTTAAAAATTGAAAAAAAAAAAAGAAATTTAGTAAATTCGTTTTTCACAATGTAAAAGTTATTTTAAATTTTACCAAATTCCCTTGATTTAGAATAATGTTCAAACTTCACTGTATATATATATTAGAAATTGATAATACTTGATAAAAATGTAAACGAAATTACGAACATACATGACTTTTCAAAGGGCCTAAATCTTTCGTCAATTTGAACCATTCGAAAATTTCAAATCTCCCGCGTCACAGTTGGGCTTTGATAAAAATTTGTCACAGCGAGCGAAAAATTGAATTTCGAGAATCGTCGACGAAGAAAACGGAGTTACGCGGGATCGCCGCCCGCGGCTGCAACGAAATCACATTGCGGCTGGAACGACATAGTGGGGGACGGGAGAGGGCGCTCCCGGCTGCAGCAGACGTGCGTTAATTCGACTTCGCAAATACGTCGGCAATCGAGTTACATCGCGGGTTGCTGCGCCCGGGAGTAGGCGCCTTCGCAACAAATTAAGTTTTAAAAATCGACACCTGTTGCGCGCCCTGGCGTGCCGTCGGAAAATTAAATATATGTTGCCGCAACGTGCCTCGCTAATCGATTCTCACGCAAATACCACGCCAACGAAACTTCTCTCCCGCGTTATTTTATTGCCGCTCTTCGAGCGTTGCGTTACACCAGTCAATGAAAATAACGCGCTCGTCCAAGTCCGTTTGGCATCAAATGTATTTGCGCTCTCGATCGAACGGCGAGAATAAATTCATCGAGTCGCCGCGTAAATTGCTCCGGACACTTTTTATTCGTGATATTTGTATTGAACGTTATAAATAAATACAGTCCCAATTAATATTGATGAAACCCTGAAGTTAGTTGAGAGTAACGCTTTTATTATCCAATGAGATTGCTCCGTGGAGCATGGTCTTTGAAAAAGGCGCGAAATTCGTCATTTTTAAATTGTTAATTATAGATAATGCGTAAAAGTATTGAACAAAAATAAAAAAGTATAAATTTATTATTCCTAATTTCACCAAAAAGTATTTTAAATAATAAAATTTCATGGAAAAAGCGCGCGCAATAATCTAGTGTAATAAAATCGAAAAGAAAAACAACACATCGATCTAAAGTCAAATTAAGTTACAATAACGTTTCGCTACGAAAATGTATCGGTAATTGAATTATGTCATGGAAAATTATTGGAGAACATTGATGATAAAACTTCTATTATTTCACTGTGTTTTGCACGTGTTGCAAAAAGAAGAGAAGATGATTATTGATTATTTAAGAGATATTTCGATTTGATTGTCGCAATAGCGAGAAATATTACAAGATTGAAGCGCAATGAATAAACGAGTACCTTATCGATAATTCAAGAGATTAAAAAAAGATACATAGAAAATTAGATAAACGTTTCATCGCGTAGACATTTTGATGGATAATAGAGTTACGTTGTGAAATCTGTTTAATTTACTTTTATATTTTATTCATACCTCGGTAGGAATTATTTTGTATTCCAGCTTAATAATAAATGTACGTTTCAACGTGAAAATGAATCTTTATAACTTACATTTATATTTTATACTGTTACTGAATACCCGTGACATAACAACGACTGACTAATGAAGTGTGCTCCCTCAAAATACTGAAATACAACATTGAATTTTCAATTAATAAATAATGTTGACGCGATTGAACGAAAATAAGAACAGTGGCTGATTACATTGATTATAATAATAATAATAATGATGACAATGTATTTATTGAAAGAAAAAAGAATAGTATTAAATTTTGCGAGTACAATATGCCAAGGTTGAAATTTCCCGCGGGTCATTAAGGAACATGCACAATGTATACAAAAGCATGAAAAGCGTGTATATGTATAAATGAAAGAAGGAGAATAAAAAGGCGTGCAGCGGATTGAAAGAGGCGCAATTGAAACGTAAAATGAGCGAATGAATTATTCCGAAAGTCACGCGAGCCTTTTTGCCGGCGCCGGGCAATTTTCGCCGACAGTTTCCCGCGGTCGTTTTCAGCCGGCCGATAAAAAGCGCGAGCCGTCACGAAACACGTTGGCTGCAAAGCGCGAGCATTGTTCTGGCCGTAAAACACTTGCTATCGTTTTGATTGGTGCCATAAATGTTTAAGCAAGCGCGCCGCGTCGCTCAAGTGGTGTCAACGTAAAGGAGGCGTCATTACCATTCCAATCAGTGCGACGACAATAATGTAATGCGCGCGGTGTCGAGTAATCGTTTGGCAAATCATTTCCATAAATTATTCGATCCGCGCCGATAAGGCACCGATCGATGACGCGCGCCGCATGCCAAGTGGCCTTTGTGTCCGCGATCGACTTCGGGATCGACTCGGGTCCCCGGGATCGCTCCCCGTCCGAAATAACCGTCGTCGCCCGACGCGATCGCGTGTCGATTACAAACCTCGCGGTCCAGTTGTCTGCGGACCGAAAAAATAGATGAACAACAAGTTTCGTACGTATATAATATACGAGTTCGAACTTGGAAAAATTATTGTACGAACTTGGTGTTTGTGAATTGTAAAAAAAAACTGATCAAACTCTCCCCAAAATGGTAAAAGTAGTCAATACAAATCGATATTGATATAGTTTTGTTAAAATGAAAAGATTTGACAACGAAAACAGAAAATTTGTCTAACTTCGAACCCGTATATTATGTACGTACAAAACTTCCTGGAAAAAAGATGTATCTACTTGAAAAGTGATTTCAATTTATTGAAAGTAAAATCCAAATATTTAAACTCGATCAAAGTGACAAACTTGTTTGTATTAATTTCAACTTGAAAAAGGACATATACACTGAGAAAATGATATTGTAACTGCTATGGCACACATTGTAACGTGTAGAATTTTGAATTTTTCATAATTTTGAATTTTTAATATACTATTTGAAATATCATATCGTAACTAACTTCAATAACATTGCTACATCGTTTTATTTCGACCAATAAACATGATGGAAATTTTACAATCCATACTGGAAATTATGAAATTTAATTTTTTTTCCATGTTTTTCTTTCAATTTCAACAGCACAATAAACCACGCATTGCTGTTTCGTGAAAATAAATTGAGTAACAAAATCCGACATCAAAATTTTATTCGTGAAAACATGCTTCTGAAATTTCCAACGTTTATTAGTAAACGAAATGAAATTTGATATCATTTTTTGAAATATAAATCATGGTACTGTTTACTGAACGAATTTATGAGAAAAAAGCTTTGACGTATTTATCTTTTTGAACACAATATTTTTATTTATAAATATAATGTATAATGTTAACATTACATTTATACAATTACATTTATACAATTTTCGTTTACTAAAAAACGTTGGAAACTTCGAGAGCATGTGAAAACGACTGAATCGAGGAAACGGGGGCTGGAAAATGAACAAGTTTGAAAGCAGACTCGAGTAACGTTCTCCGAACTCACGAGTCAATTAATCGGTCGTTAATGATTGTCTACGGTTCGGTGTGACGGGGGGTGGCAAAATGTGTGTTGGCCGCGCCTTCGGAAATAGAATGCTCATAGCGGGGCCCCAGTTGCCGCGGCAACGGCACGCGCCAACGCGTTCGGCTCCGGCGATCGCCCGCGACGTGAAATTCCAAACAAAGTAGAGACGCGCGCCCAACGCGACGCATCAATTATTTCGGCGCGTTCGCCTTTGCCGCTTGCGTTAATTGTCGCGACTGTCACGCGACGGATGAAATTTCTCTCCTTCGATAATAACGATTTATTTTTTCCACGTGACAACGAAAATATCGACACCCCGAACGAAGACTAGGCTAACTCGAATTTTGGTCGAAGACTATGCCATCTTAAAATTTTATATATTTTTTTTAAATACGAAATTTTGAGATGTCATAGTCTTCGACCAAAATTTGAAATAGCCTAGTCTTTGTCTGCGGTGTCGATATGTTGTCGAGATATTGACTAAATCAAAAATAATCAAAATAATAACAATAATGATAACAATAACAACAACAACAACAACAACAACAATAATAATAATATTAGTAATATCAACAAAAGGAGCAAAATAACAACACAAATATAAACATACAAACATCAATGTCAACTAAAAAAAATGATAACATTAAATGGAAAATTGTTAAATGTACAAAAACTCTAAACGATTTTTGCTTGTAACATCGTTAATCGCTGACCAGTTCTATTTACTAGAATATTTTCCACGTACAATTTACATTAACAAAATATTTGTTCCCTGCGGATAATTGATTATCAGTCACTCAACGTGAAGAGTGCACTCATGACTTAACTCTGATCCGTCGTTTCAAACGAAAGACTCGGTTTGATTGACTAATAATCAACTACCTATAGGCTCAGAAATTTGCAATCTAAGTCAGTTCAATGGCTTCCCAGGAAACGAAATACAGTTCACTTTAACTTTAACGAATTACTACGATAAAGTTTCATGATACAAAATGAAAGTTAATAAACTTATCTAGAAAAAATTAACTCATTTATATAAATCAAAATTATCGTTTTGATAAAAAGGGATTTGCATCATTTATTTGCAATGAATGTAAACTTCGATCAATTTTGAATTACCAAAAGATGAATTTAAAAAAAAAAAAAAAAGGAAATGAAATTGGAATCTCCTAGTCTCGAAAACCATAATGATAAATTTTAATGTTTAATCAACGAAATTTTATTTGTTTTTAAAAATTTATTGCAGGAAAACGTTGGGAATTTCCTATTTATAATATACGTCCACTTGTCCGCAAATGCTGCGCACGATGATCCATCAATAACGACAGCCCGTAATTAAGCAATAATTGCCAACGAATCGCCGGCAACATTCCACGGTCGGATTAGCATACGAAGATCGGAAACGCGACTTTCGGTGCTCGCTCGCGCCGCCGACCTTGTCGATCACGAGCCGCGCGATAAGATCGAATCAATTACGTCTATTAAATAGCAACACGAGCGCGCGATGCCATTAATCGCGGCGCCGTTTAATTAGCGCCGGGAAATTTCGAGCCGCTTCCACGTCCGCGTTTTCGCTCGCTTTCTTCCGCGCTTCCTATTATTACTATCGATTGATTTCGCCGCGAATCCGATCGCCGACGTCGCGGCCGTATCTTATATATATATAATTTATATATATAATTTATATTTATCATCTTTGACGACAACAATTTTACATCGTTTAATAAAACGTTTTCCAACGATGAATATAAATGTTTCTACGTCTTTGCCATATTTATCATTTAATTATTCAAATATTTAATATTATGTAAAATCGGAGCAATTTTGCTACGCAAAGCACGTGTAAAAAAAACAAGTTGCTCGACAGACTCGCAGGACCATTTTTTTTCGTATCGACCGTCGAGATTCATTGGGATTGGAAAACAAAACGCTCGCGACACTTCATTCCGGCACTGGCTCACTCGGCAAACTGTGCCGCGTCATTGTTCATTCACCGCGCGTTAATGCACGTCGAGAGGAATGGAGTTTAATTGTTGTGAGAAACTGACTACAAACGGCAATTTTTCTTTACTGCTTGAGAGTGGATAATAATTTTTTCGGACAAAACAATGTGTCGCGAAGATTTTGAGAAAGTTAACACGAAAAAAGTGCCTTTGTTGTAAATAACGGTGAAAACTGTTGTATAGCTTTACTAATGTTAAATGAAATATTTAAATAATATACTTGAAAACGAACAACAAAAGAGTTGCTAGAAAACATTCGAATACAATTTTAATTTTCGTATTTTATGTTTTAGAAAAACTTAACGACTGTTTTTTTTACGCAAGACATATTAAATTTTATAATTTAATATTTATTCTCAACGGATATCAAAATTATAGATATTAAAATTTAGATGAAATTAGTGTAATCATCTGGATAAAAATTATTCAATTTTATTGTTAAACTAAGATATGTAAAATTATTCAAGGAATGTGTTTGTCGAAATGAAAATGCTCCAAATAATATTTTTATAAATGAGATAAATTAATATAAAATTGGTAATGATTTTTTTTACATTGTGATTCAATTTTTATTATAATTATGAATTTATTGCTTAACTATGAAGTAGCTCAACTTATGTTCCAATTATTCCAGCTGACAATTTTTTTCTCTCCGTGTAAATGACGCGAAAAGAGAAATGAAGTTGTCGCTTGTTGTCGGTTTTCCATCGTCAATATTTCGCGAGCGAAATTAATTTGAAACTTTGTACACTGCGGTTATGATCGCTCAGATTATACCGGAAAATGGCGTCCCGAGCGCTTGTATCGAAAAACGTTCGCAAATTAGAAACTTTTGAATAAGCTCGAAAACGCAGTCCTATCTTCAAAGCACAATTGCCTCGGTTTCACATGTTCTTTTTCAAGCGTTAAATTTAATAATGCAACGTAATTAACTAGATTAAAACGTAATTAAGAAATTTCGCAAATTATGGTATGATTTACAAAGTTTGCGAGGAATTCGCGAGTTGTATGATGTCGCAGCCAAAAGCTTGCGAAGACGTCGCGAATGGTGTAACATGAGTTAATTCGAATTTAGAATATAAATTAGACATTCGGAACTCGAGTATAAATTAAATATTACTCCTTTCTCAATTTTTAAATATTCAATAAATATCAATTTAAAAACGATTTCTCGACATTATCATTTAAATATTTTTATTTCACACACTCTTAAAACACTCTTTTTTACAGAAAAGTTTCAATTTAAAATTATAATTATATATTCTGACGCAAAATGTGTAAATTTTAATTCGGAATTTTACATTTTCACTCAAGATTTAAAGTTCTCGGTAAAAGAAATAATTTTCAAGTAGTGAATTTTCATTCATCCAGAGAGCACTATTTTAACAACAATTATTATTTCATACATTTTAACACCGTTCAATGAATTTCCGATGAAAGATCGAAAAAAAGGTTTTTTCCGTTTACATAACTCTACGTGCAATCACCGCATAGGCCATTTTACTTTCGTTTACCAACTAAACTTCAATGACATTTAAAACGGCCCGATCGGGTAATAGTCGCAGCAGCCAGGCGATCGAAGCTGCCGGCCGGCGCGGTCTTAATCGACGATAATTGAAGGGGCCTTTCGTGGGAGCCGCGGCGAATGAAACGAACGGAAGAAGCGACTCGAAGAAACGCCGCGTACCAGAAGGCGTCCCCCCTCCCCCTCCCCCGCAGGGGTCTCGCCCCGGCCGTATTTCTCGCCGCGGAATCTCGGCGGAACGACTTAATCCGCGATTCCGGCACAATTGACCGTTAATCCCGCGCGACGCTAATAATCCCAAGTCGACTGTTTAATGCCGCGCTGCTCCTAATTCCACGTCGCCGTTACCTCCATTCTAATTACCGTCAAAATAGCCGCCGACGGATTCGCAATTCCTCGCCCGAGGGACACCTCGTATCGCGGTGAATTTACCGATTTGCGAGATTTTCCCGACTTGCGAACGATTAGGTGTTTTGGTCGTGAACTTTGACAACAAGTGAACGTTTCGACTGAGATTATTTGTTGCGATTCAAAGACTAATTGAATTTATGACTGTTTGGATTTTGCATCTGTTTTTATTGACGGCCCTACTTTGAAATGAAAATTATTCGATGCAAAGGTGAATGTTATTATGTACAAGAAGTTTTTCACGTACATAATATAAGGGTTCGAAGTAAGACAAATTTTCATGAATAAATGTTCGGTTTTCGTTGTAAAATCTCTTCATTTTAACAACAATATATCAATATCAATTTTGATTGACTACTTTACCAATCTTTCATCATTTTGGGGAGAGTTTGATCAGTTTTTTTGCAATTCGCAAACACCAATTGCACAATAATTTTTCCAAGTTCGAACTCGTATATTATATACGTACGAAACTTGTTGTTCATATGTTATTGTATAATTAATTGAAACATTTGTTACTTCAAATCAACTTGACTTTTCAAAACCAACGTTTTAAAAAATTTCCAATCTTCTGTATAATTTCCCATGATAGGGTATACGTATAATATTTTCAGTTTACCTCATAATAATAATAAAAGAAAATTAAGTCCTACGTCGAATCTCCCAACTCCACTTATTTTTAACACCGCCGTTATAACAACAAAGTGAGATCTCGTGTCGGATCGTAACGCTGGTCCTACTTTAAACCAAACAAATTTATTTACTCCATAAATATTGTCAAGTAAACTGTTAAATAAACGCCCCTATTTACAATAAATTAGTCGCAACGGTTACAATGTTTCCTGACAACTGAGTCTGACGGAAGTTGTTGCACGTCACTTCGCCGCGACGAAATCCAACTTGTTAATTAACCGAGCGAAACGTCGCTGTTAATACAATTAACCCGAACGAGCGCGGACTTATCAATTTCCGATTGTTAGCAGCTGTGCGAAAAGTTGGCTCGCTTCCTCGTGGGCCTGACGAAACTGGCACGCGTCGACTTTCGTCGGTGCGAGTCGTCGTCGCGACGAGCGCACGAAACAACGACGGGGCTTTTCGGATGGAAATTTTCATCGGACATCGTTGATCGTTGAACCAATCGCCGATCGGGTTCAAACCGGTCTCGCCAGCCGACGTAACTGTGTCACGGCTGTTTTTATTTCGAAAATAGGCTCGTCGGCTTTTCTGTCATTTATCCTAACGCAAAGTGAATAAGTGCAAGTAACAATTGAAATTGGATGAATAAGTGCATAAAAAATGCACCCTCACACAACCGTATGTTTTCCATTATCCTCAGTGTTCGCAATCATTTTTTTTCTTTTTCAATCTCTCAAATACGTGTTATAAATCTCATTATTTCAAAAGCATTAATAATTTTGCAAACATACGAGTCATTAAACTTACGACCCAACGTTTTTTATTCGACAATCAATCATTTTTATAATAGCAACTGATTATGCATTCCAATTAAATGAAAAAAAAAAAGAAAAATTACAAAATACGATCAAGTTTTTCCTTAACTTCTAAGAATTTCTCATTCAGTGGAAATCATTCTAATGACTAATCTTTTTACGACATTGTGATCATTAATCGAAAACATATCACCTCATCCAATTGGAAAGCAATGCATATACGATCGTAGCGAATGAAGATAATTTTGAAAATTACTTTGTTATAAAAATTTACAATGTGTAATAAAAGTTGTTTAACGAGACTGACTTTTGTCGACTACTTTACCTTATTTTTATCACTCTGTGTGATTCGTCGTTCACAAGAAAAACGCGTCGACAGAAGAAAAAATTTTTACAAAATTTATCCTGACATTTACATTTTGAACGAAGAGAATAATCGCAAAATAAATAAATAAAAATGTAACGATCCTTGAACGAAACTAAACACTTTCAAAGATGATAAACAAACGTATCGTAACCATTTTTCTAAGTTCGAATAAGTAAAGTTCTCCACGCAGAAATAACCACGCGATTTGTTCGAATATTTCATTTTTGAAAAATTGAACCAATTTAAAAAATATATACATTTACATTAGATTTATGTCAAGTACATATGTATACTTCAAAGTTGTCGTTAAAATGTACATAACATTCAATGAAATTGTTGCCGAAATTCAAATCCCATGGACATTTCACGAAACTACGTACAAGAAGTTCGTACGTCCATAATATACGAGTTCGAACTTGGAAGAATTATTGTAAAATTTGTGTTTATAAAAATTGCAAAAAATGAACGAAACACTAAAGTCAATAAATATCAATATCGATGTACTTTTGTTGAATTAAAGAAATCTTACAAAAAAAAAAAAAAAACAGCAAATTATTTTATCAACATTTATCCGAGTTCAAATCCGTATATTATATACGTATGGAACCTCTTGTACATCGAAACTTACGACCGTCACTGGGAAAAATGAGCGGCGACTCGCGTATCGTTACATTGTTGTTTGCGTAACACAGAAACGACGCGCTCGTGACATCGGGACCTGCGCGTAACGTGCACTTATTCGATTGAGCTCGATGATCGATAAATTAACACGCGACGTCTCGCGCGATTGGCCGCGTTATTGCTCGGGCGCTGGGTCGTCGCGTGAAATTCATCAGCGTCGAGATAGAAGGAGCCCGGCCCCACAAAAATATCCCGCGCTTACGAGACGAGCTGAGCACCGAATTTATTTCGACGCGCGAGTCAACATTTTTTTGTCAACGATTTTATCGCCCCCTCCCCCACCGTTACGTCTTTCTCGCCGAGGCTCGCGTTCGTAATGAGTTTCGTGAGTTAACGCTCTATTAGTTGTTTCCGTTTTAATCAACGTTATACATTTCCCGGCTTCGTCCGCCGTGATTCATCGCGAATCGCGCGTACTTTTTAATTGCACTCAGGGCTGATAAGAATCGTGATTAAACAAAAGATCGGATTTGATCTGAATAAGATTTTTTTAATTTAAATCAAATAAATAGTTCTTAATAAAACGATAACGAAACAATAACAAACAGAACGTTCCAAATTTAAAAACTATTTAAATATAAAAAAAATACACGGAGAAAAAATTAGATCCACCTACAGATAAACGAATATATCTGAACGTTTTTATTTTAATTACCTATAATTTATGGTGTATATGGAATGGCATACATATGTAAAAAAAATAAAATAAATAT
>JABFOV010004706.1:0-13378 GCA_022817685.1 Aradophagus sp. ZL-2020
TTGCTAAAACCATTATTCCATTGTCGATTGCTGGATTATTTTACCAGTACCAATTTAATAATTTCAGGAAACACATTGACAAAGCGCTAACTCCGACTATATAAGTGGTAAATCCCCTCAATACAAGATTATTTATGTGTATAAAACCCAAGTGGTCACATAAGATTTTCATTACATACGTCGATCGATGACAAAAATGTTTACTAAGTTAACATGGAAAAGAAAAACCAAGAAGAATCAGTCGAAACGACGGATGTTTTCTCGTCGAACTCGGCGGGAATTTCGGGATTGGCTTTATTTGTTTTCAACATCGGGCCATTGTTATGAATCAACATTACTCACACCCGACGCAAAATATTTGCAAAACTTTGCCCGCCGCCGCGAAGTTCAAGACCCGAAACAACCTTTTTCGTGCGCCCACGCCGTTATTTCCATGTTGATTATTAATCTTCACGCTAATTAAGTTCTTATAGCCGACACACGCTTCTTGTCGCGGGAATTTTAATTCATGCGCTTCAAACTTTCGTTTTTGTACGAGTCGTTAAATTGTTTTACTTTTGCGTAGTCAAATACGTGAAATGTTGCTTGCCGCAAAAGTTTCCCCGAGACTTAATTGATGTATTGTGTCGGGATAAGCCGTGCGAAGGGGAGAATTTCCACTTTTTTTTCGTCGATTTTCGCTTAAAAATTAAATATTTCATTAACAGCATTGTTCATCACGATCTCACTTGTGTTAATCTTCTTTCTCTTTCGATTTGTTTTTGTTTTAATACAAAGTTTTCTTATTTGCAAAAGTTCAATTCTAAAAAATATCTACTTATAATAAGAGTAGAAAAAAAAAGAAAAATAAATTAAATATGAATGAAATATGAATTCAGTTATGCATTTACGGCAAAGTGTAAATATTGAAAAGCTTTTTTACAGTAAGAACTTTGGTGAGTAAGTTGGCACGTTTCTAAATAGGAGAAAAGTTTAATGGATTATTATTAAAGCACTGTTATGACGTAATATTGCATTGTTAGTCCAGGGTTTTTGGCTCGCTTTAGTTAAATTTGACGTAGATTTCCGTTGAGCCCGAAGGGCAAGTAAGAATGCAAATATGTATTATTCGGGGTGGGAAAGGCGGGCTTTCTAAAACACCAACAATTTACAGTATTACTAAACTGCTAATTAACCAATAAGTTTCTAAGCGGGATTTGGCCAGCGGGTTATAATTCAATGTAATCTTTGGTTTCGTCTGTGAAATTTATTGCTATTAAATTCAATTATGAAACGGTACTAAGTGATGTTGCACAAAACACTACAAAATCCTTCTTATTTGGATGAAAATAAAAATTAGATAATTACCAATTAAGTCAATTTTATAGTAAATAATAATCAACTTCTACTCATTTTACATGAGAATTCATAACGAATTTAAATAACTTTTAAGAAAGTAAGTCTTATCAGAAATAAGAAAACTTATATACATATAACGTTATAATTATGTTTTATAGCTTCATACTATTCAAAAATGTGCATTATTCAAAGGTATTAATTTTAAAACAATTTTTAATAAATTTATACATTCCAAGTCCGTTGATTAATTGGTGTTGAATGCTTATCATTTGAATGGCAAATAAATTTTAATCACATAAAACGACAAATTTTTTTAACGAAAGCGAAGAAAAAACATGTTTCAAAGGAGTAACACGTGACACAGTTCTACCTGGAATTTAAGCCAGAACTAATTAGAAATAATGACGAACGTCATTGCTGGCTGCTCTGCTTGTCCCGTCACCTTCTTTCAAATTAGCGTGATTCTATTCTTATGAAATTAACGAAGTCTTCTCCGCTGCAAAAAATCTTCTACTTTTCTACTCAGCTATTAATAAAGCTCGATCCCATCCGCAGTCGCAATTATCCCAAGTTTCATATAATCCGAATCGATGAAAAGGTAGAAAAATTCGTAAACTACTCGTAGAACTTATATTTGATACAGAGAACCAAACCCAAAAAAACCAAAAAAAGAAAGTCTCCAAAATTGTAATAATCGGTCAAAATTACATTCATCATTCATTTGAAAAAATAAGGGATCAAACTAAAAAACAATCCATCAAGTGCATCGCGATTCCGATTGTAATTTAATCCCCGCGAAATTCCACTGCAGTTCACCGAGCGCGTCCCCCGCGAAAATAATTAATCGAAAAAAGAAAATGCGCGAGCACTCGATTACATCGGAATTCCGTCGGCACTGCATTACGGCTGAATTATTATTTCGAGCCGGGCGTTAAAGTCGGCGAAAAATCAATCGGCGAAATGGCTCGGCGCGCTAATTAGCGAAATCGGCGTATCCAAGTGCATTAATTACGCGTTATGAAAATGTTGCGCGTGCGCGTTATTGCGGAGCGCGGCGAGAATTCATCGACTTCGGCCGTTGCATTATACGAAGTAGCTTTACGGAATGCCTTATTCTATAGAGACGGCCAGCGCGAACTTGCCGGCTGCCTTGAATATATTCGCGCAACGTACGTCTGCTCCCGCATTCATATATCGCCGGGCACATTGTTTCGCGAATATCGCAGCCGTGCCGTTGCATTTTTAATCGCGTGTCTCTGGCACACACAGCCGGATTTTCTCGTACCCCACATCCTTGTGATTCTCTTTCACTCGGCCGTCGAAATGCTCGCCGATATAACGTAATTGCGCACCGGCATGCTAATTCCCGCCTCAATTGATCGCGACTGTCATTTTTAATTACCGCGCTGACATTCGTTAACGACCATTGTTTCCCCGCTAATTAACA
The DNA here is from genome assembly GCA_022817685.1 of Aradophagus sp. ZL-2020. Lineage (NCBI taxonomy): Eukaryota > Metazoa > Arthropoda > Insecta > Hymenoptera > Scelionidae > Aradophagus > Aradophagus sp. ZL-2020. Next base: position 2,786 of record JABFOV010004706.1, read on the forward strand.
CTTTTGACACGGGTAAACACAACCAGTGCTGCCTGTCGTCGGGCTTATTCAATTCGGAATTACTGCTCCGAGGACACTATATTGCGAAGAAAAGTATAAATCTTGTTGACCCGCACTCTCGAAACGTTATTTTTGACGCGGAATTTTAAATTTCGACACTCAATTTTCCATTCTTACGCAGAATGTATTAATGTTGATTTAGAATTCTATATTTTGACTTGAAATTGAAAATTGCGAGTCAAAAATAGTGTTTCAAGAGTGCAACGGAACCATTTTATAAATATTGTCAAGAACTTGATGCATACAATAAGAAACATGCATCTAATAACTTATAAACTATCGATAAAAATATTTAGGCGCAGCATGTTCCGTCCACCCGAGTTGTAGATGGCGCTTTTCGCAATACCAGTCGCCTTTATTTCGATCGCAACGAAACGACTGATGCGACAAAAAGTTAGTATGAACAAATGCAAAAAAAAAAACGATAATGAATGAACGTACTATCGTATTGTAAATTCAACATCCTTAATAGTTGAAAAACCATTACTGAAAATGTCGAGTAATATACCGAACAAAGTGTTTAACGAGCATTTTTTATTTCCACCGTTTCATGGGTATAAATTTGAAAATCGCACGAGATCAAATAAAATTGTACGGTTTTAATAAAAAGAAATGAAGGGAAAAGCGTGCAAACGGAAACTAAGCGCAATAAACGTGGCATAAAGTACGAGAAGACAGGCAAAAATGGTAAATTGTTTTGTGTACATGACGAGCTCGGCAATTATTTTTCGGTATTTGTTTGTACGTGCGATTGTCAGCGCCAAAGCATGACGGTTGTAACGAATTTCAGCGCACTCGCACTCATCCCGTAAATCATCGGCGGCGGCAATCGTCGGCCGGAAAGCACACATTTTATCGACGCAGATCAATTTCGAAACGTCTACTTTCCGCGAAGAACACTCACTTTTGAAAATGATCGCTTAAATATAAGAGAACTGTATTGTAAAAACAGTGTTACTGAAGTTCACCAAATCTAATAATAAATGGTATTTTATAGATGGAATTTAATAAAATTTTTTCAAAAAGTCTCCGGTGAGCCGATTATTTGTGCTATCAAAGCTAACCTATCCTATTAAGAAGCATATGTTTTTATTAGATTTCGAAAAACGATAAAAAACCTACACTCTTAAAAAATATTCTTATGATAAGTGGATCATTTTTATGATAAGTAGAATTCGTTAGTTTAAGAAATTATTATAAACTGATTATTTTACCCTGTTTATATTTTTCTAAGCTTATTATATATATACATTTTGCAAAAACTCAGTTTTAAATGATTTTATTCTCATGATAACTGGATTTATTTTTGCTCGAATGCGCAGTAAAAAATTAACTCATAAAAAGGATAACCGGATTATAATAAACCGATCATTTCAAGGGTGCAGTAGGAAAAAAAAAGGAAGAAAAAAAAAAAGCCGGAACGTCATATCACCTCGATATCCGGTTGACGATTAATCATATATATAATAGCAGCAGCTGATCTGTCTTCATTATCCGCGTCAACTGAAAAGTGTAATTATTTTGTAAGGCCGCGATCCCGAGCGTTTCGAAGCTTTCTAGTAAATGAGCCGAGCGTTTTTTGTATGCGAGGAAAAAGTGCGCGGGTTCAACAAGTTGAAATTGCGATATTCGGATTAAGTATTGAAAAAGGTGCGAGACAGGGCTTCACGATTATGTAGAGTAACGCATCTGATGCTCATTGTTCCCGGTGAGGTCGAATTTCACGCGATTGGTCTGTTCAATGTTTCTGGAATGAGAAAAGATATTTTGTTTGCAACAGTCGAATTCGCTTAGCAATTTTATTTAAGTTCATGTTTTAAATTTAATTGTGCAGATATAAAGTTAAAATTGCAAATAAAAAATGAAGGATTCGAATTTCGATCTCGTTCAATATTCACCATTATTTGATAAGATTTGTTTCTCAAAACAGTCTTTTCCTTATGTAAATTTATCCATTTAAATCTGTAAGAAACAATACGGCGATCAGAAAAAAATCAGCTCCTTCTCATATGGCGCGACATTTTTTAAACATTTTTCCCTCCCATTCGAACAAACGGGCAGCATTCAAACAAACGATATCACGTTCGCGTCGTTATCGTTAAGGTTAAGGGACTGAAAGTCAATCCCGGCTGATGTTTCTCTTATTTTAAACGCAAAAAAATGTCATCGCAGCGTTGCCATAAAAAAGCGACGGTATTAGTTGTCCCGCGTTCTATCCGTTCATGAATAAAATTAGTATTAAGCCCGATAATACCTTTATGGGAGGATAGCTGCATTTTTGCAAAACGCTCGTAAAAGTAATGACAAAATAAATTTGAATGCGCGTTTTCATTTTGGAATGCTTGCTTTAAAAGTGGCGCTTAAACTTTGAATAAAGAGAAATACAACTGTGACGTAATAATAAAAATCTGGACAATAAAGTGTATTCAATTATTCAGCGCAAACGACTGCAATGATTTGCAGGAGCTCGTTCCGTAGGATTCGCGACTTATAAACTTTTTACGGCAAAATTTTCAGATTCAATATTAAAGTGCCATTTTTTCTTTTCCCGCTCTTTTATTATTGTGTTTCCTTGCTTCATTAAGTCAAACGCGATTGAAATCAAAATGTTGATCTTCGATATTACATTGAAATAAATTCAGGCAATCGAAACCTGAATAATATCTTCATCTCGTGAAACTTTACTATAGATACGCATTCTGCTGCGTCACGTTTTGTGAAAATATTTTTCAAAATTCTCGCTTTCATAATTGTGAATCAAGTTATAAGTATGTTTCGGAGGGAATAATTCATCTCACATTCTCGTGACTTGAATTCCACTTGATGGGCGGCAAAAAATTATAATAACAATTAATGCTTGATTGATTGGAAAGATCGTAAGCCTAGATCGGTTTAATGCAGGACACTCAATGCGTATAGACAGTCGGTGGTGTTTTGTGACAAGTACACGTCCTAAGCCGATCAGGTTGATACAATAGTCGCACACCGTGGCCACCAAATGGTCTGCCCGTCAAGTGATCCGACAATCGGCTTACGTCTTACAGTTTCCTTCAGTTTTAACTACGATATTATATCATTAGTTGTCAAGAACGGGGCTTTTAACAAATAGAACTTTTCCACTAACAAGTGTTTTAACAAACTTTTGATTCTCTATAGCTAATACTTATTTGTTATAGAACCCAATAAAATGGTCATTAACGAAGAAGGTAATGAAGAGATAAGAAAACAAATGAATAAATAAAAACAGAAATTGTTGCTTTTAGTGAAACTACTTTAAAGTTTCGTTGAGAGTTTTATAAAACGTTCATACAAAATAATTACGCCGTCGTTTGAAGTGAAGATAATTTTCACTGTCATGTGTAAACAATTTTCTTCGAAATCTGATTTCTATTTGAGTTAACGACGACAGTACCTCAAATTGCAGTCAACGAAATTGCACGTAGAATTGCGTTATCTTTCGGCTACACGTTGAAAGCAACGTCGATATAACATAGCAATGAAGAACTCGACAGTTGCAATGCCCTAACGATCCAGCCAGCGGTGGCTAATAACAAACAGGGAATGAACCCTTTCGGACTGCCGTAACTCTCGTCGCTAGATGCACGATCTGCACGAGCTTCACAGTCGAGCGTGCCTCCGTGAAATACGCACTTGGTCAATCCCACTAGCTTTTCATAATGAATGGCAAATTGCGCAAAGGACTGCTGGACGTACCGCACAAGCCATTTCGTCAAATCAGAATATTACCCCAAGAAATTTGCGACTATCAAGAAATATAAGAAATTTTCGAATATTACCCCAAGAAATTGCAACGGTGTCGTCAATTTCATTTCTTCAAACGGTTTTGTTATTTTCAGGCTCCAACTGCAAAAACAATGAAAATAACGTAGTTTGAAAAGAATCCAACGAATCAACGCGAATGTCGTGAATATTCCTTTCGTGTTAATTAATCCTTAAAGTTATTTAGTAAGAAAATAAAGTTTAATTATGAAAGCTAATTTAATAAAAACGAACGTCAAATCTTCAAGAATGAACTCTAACTTTATTTCATAATTTATCATGGTTTTCATTCATCTGTCTAAATTGAAATTCCGCGCTTCACAAGAGACAAACTAAACATAGAATCCCAGTTGGGATTAATTTTTGATCGCCCGCTTTTCAGCGACTCGAATTCTCTAATTAAAATCTTTAAATACTTCCACGGGGAAAAATGCGAAAAATCACGCCGATCCTCTTATAGTATTCTGCTGATTAAATCGTCAAAACAAAAGAACGCACGTTCGTTGTCGATGCCTCTTTAATTATCGGATCGTTGTTGACGATTGCAAAAAGTCACGAGTGATCGTAAACGAAAAAAAAAAGGGACAAAAATGGGGGTGAAAAGCAGCCAAACGAAGATTCGATCTCAAAAGTCGACGCGTAACTATTTTAAAAACGGATAGAACGAAGTGCTCTTTTCGGACTGCTTTTTATTCGCGTCCGGAGTGAGAAAGTAAGTGGCTTTTTCGCCGACACCCGCAGTCCAAACTATTAATCTTGACACGGCAAATGTCCGAATATCGCTCGGGCTCGCTCATACAAATTCGCCAGGAGGTCTCTGGCTGATCTGACAGCGGGTCCGAACGAAGGCTGATAGGACGGGCAAAACGAGCCCGGAAGAGAACGCTTTAAGCATCTGGCAAAGGAAGTCCAAATGTCGGCGCGCGGCTTGAACTAGTGGAAAATAGCGTGCGCTCAGAGGCCGCATTACTTATTCAGCATCGCCGGCATTAAAACGCAAACCCATGCTCGGCCGTTTAAAAACTTTATTTCCATGCATTACGCCTCGCCCGCTGTTGCGAATTATTCTTTAATATGCATCGCCATTGCTTTCTCGCGGTGTAACTAGCGAGAAAATAATAAACGTACGGCGCTTCGAGCCGGATACCGACGTTGCTGGATTTATGGAAATAATCGCCGGCCAATTTGATTCGGTCTATCAAGTTTGAGGAAACGCCGGGTAATTGTTTTTCAAGTAGCCACATTTAAGCGATTTCGTCCTGATGGACTGAGTAAGTTGGTTTGTCTGATGACTTTCGGAGGAATGAAGAATTGACGGAAGGCTCACTTCGTTCCCGTAAATTCGTGGAAAACATTGCAACAACCTGTTTTGACGATTGGGTTGAACAATTTTCTTATGGTAAATTACATTTGAAAATCTTAATTAGCCCCATCTTTGATCCATCGATATTGTCCTGTCAGTAATATTATTGTACCTTAATAATATTACTGACCTCGGGTTTTTAATACAGTTATTAATACTAGTTTAAAATACACTTTTTTTATTTTTATTAATGTGCTCAATTTGACTGACCGAAAAATAAACAAAAAAAAAAAAGGTAAATATAACTGTGAGTGACAACGTCAGACAAATGTGTCCAACTGAGTGACCCATTATATTTCAAAAAATATACACTGATACGTTAATTAATTTTCGATGTGACATTATAAAATACTCATTTCAAGAAAAAGCCCAATTATTTATTAAATATTTTGGAGATACAATCTTACATACCTTTATCGAAATTTATTATCAAACAGTTTTTTTTTAATGCTTAAGCATAATAAAGTTAATCAAATTTAGGTGCATTACATACATTTATAACGAGTTAGCTATATTTTAACTAAGAAGAAAAAAAAGTTATCATTCGCTACTGTCATTATTAACGTATCGTTTTTCCAAGTTATAAACAGATTAACTCGCTACTGCAAGAAATGGTAAGAAATACTATTAATGAAACTTCTCTTTTCCCGTCAAATAAACTCAATTTTTTTGCGCCCGCTACAAATGACATTCTAAACAACAATTACTTTTTCCTCTCCGTTTTCTTCCGACGTGGTAAACGTTGTAATTTCGCCCGAGGATTTCAACCGCCGTAACTTCGTAAGAGCGAGCGAGCCATCCGAGTTGATAAAAACCGATTCGAAAGAGTCTAATGATATTGAAATATTTTGGAGGATATTGCATATTATCAGCCGAATGCGAACGTCTTTATGCGTCGAGGCGTGAATATCAATGCGCGGCGTGAAATATGACGTTTTCATTAAAACTTACCGAAGCGTTATTAAAGCTGAACCTTGCGCCGTGAAATACGGTCGGGAGCGCAGTTCGCGAAAATAACGTGGAAAGGCCGTCTCGTCGAGATTAACGCTTTCTTTCATGACCATTGCCGGCGAGACTCCGCGCTCGCCGGCGGTTTGCGCCCGAAAAGTAAGTTAATTTTTGCATTCAATTTATTCGCCCATTCCTTTAATTTACACGGGAATTACTGTATCCCTTTTCAGATTCAAATTCGTGCGCCCCGCCAAGCCACATTAATATCCACTATTTCTGATTGTCACGAAATCACGTTCAAGTGCAATTCACCGCCGGCGAATTTATTTAAATTATGCCCAGCCCCGCGCCCCGACGCCCCCTCCCTCCTTTCACGTCCGTTCGTCGCGCAAACTGTTAAAATAAGTTTCAAACAAATGAACTCCCAACTACACTAACGCGATAAAACAAACAGCGATACCTTCGGCAAGTTCATTGTTTCGCAGTTCAAAAAGTTGGAAAAATGCCGTGGAAAAGGGCTTCATCGGACAAAAGATCGACGCTTTGCTCCGTGCGTTTTGCCTTTTCTTTTTCTCGTTTTCATCCTTTTTTTTCCTTATTTTTTCGTGCATCCGAAACAACAAACAACATTTTCCGCCTTAAACTTTAGTAAATAAAGCGAACGCGGCTTCGCCGGCAACCATCCATTGGATCCTACAACTTTCTCAAGCCCCGATCGCCCTGCCGCACTCGATGATACTTAAAAAATGAGCAACTTAATAACGTCTTGCCGCGCAAACGCGGGACTTCCGTCATTAATAATTCGCCGCAACGGCGACACCATTACCATGGCTCTTGTCGCACCAAATAAACCGGAAAAATACGAAATTTCGCGCAAACTTTTGCCACGCTTTATTTCGCCCTTGGAATATACGTACACCGCCAACTTTTTTAATGTTTATGTAATAAGAGCAAGACAAATTGTCACGGTAAAACGTTCGTTCGAGCTATGCGCCATTTCCGTCGCAATAATCGTCATTGATAATTTATTAGAGTTTCGGAGCTGCTTGCCCCGCGACAATCATTTATCGTAAACGAACCGCCTTTGGGAATTGCAGTAATAATGGAATCGTTGTAATCTTGATATCTATTGATTCCAATTATTCCTTTAATGCTCGTCGGCCAACTGTGCGCTTATTCGTGCGCGAACAAGTCACCTTCGTCGTCTAACACTTTGCACGCCAAAGTCTGATTGAATTTCGAATTTGTCAATTCGCTTGTTCACGTGTTATTAGACAGTTAAAAATGTCGTGAAATTTAACTAACTAACTGTAACTTCTGCAAAAGACGTCCATTAAATTTGAAGTACAAATATTAAAATGACATCAAATTGCTGTAAATTTAACATCCTGCTATTGAGAATCTATTTGATATTAAATAATCATTCAACATAAATAATTTAGTGTAGTTGTAGAGAACTATAATCAAAGATGGACGATAGTAATTATTCATTTTACTTGTCAAAAACGTTAACGTCTTTCATAATTGCCAAACATTTCATTTCGGACTTGAAATTTTTTGTTTATTAAAAGTACTTCAATGGAAAACTAGCACAATTTAACTATTTTTATTTACAAATAAAATTAAATTAGAAAATTTCAAAGTATCGAATCAATGAATAATTTAAAATTAATTGCTTTTCATTGACGTTTAACACGAAACATTAATACGTCAGTTCAATTTTGCAGTTACTCTTAAAAATTGTTTAATTTAGGATATTCGTCTATAAATGTATACGGTAATTAAAATATATGTATTTGTATAAAAATTGACAAGTAAAGCATAAATATTAAGTAATGAGTAATAGGTTTCGATAAGAGAAAATATAAATTTTCACATCTACATTTAACAAAATAAATAGCAATAAAAAAATATTGTAACTAAATCATATCTTCGATTTCGATTTCGACAACTTGCAGTCTATATAGAGCTGAAAAAAAATGAAAACAAATTTACGTGACGAAGCGTGGAAGTGTAATTGTGAAGGATGTCCGTCTCGCTTATTACGAGATATCGAACGTTGCGCTTCGGGAATATTTTCCGCGCCCGACTGTATGAAATAACAGTAGATGAGGAAAAAAGAAAAAAAAAAAGGAAAAAACCTCGGGATACATTAAATGTACGGTGTCAAACCGCAGGTGCATGTAAAACGTTTCTAGAATCATTATATTACCCCCGAGAAGTTGGCATATACAGTTTGCAACAGCTTAAAAATATAGGAAAGTTTGAAAATTGGAGAAAAAAAATGCTGATGGTATGAATTGAACCATTTTTATAAATTCCATGATTGATCGTCTTGGTAAAATGTAAAAACAGATTTTTTTAAATGAAAAATTGTTTTCAGACAATGTAAGTGCTAAGAACTCTGTAACTCTTTACAAACAATTCAGAACTGTAATTATTTTTGAAGTATTGTAAAATGTGGGTGCTAACATCATAATCGCGAGAATCTGCATGGTACAGGCGTGATGAAAAGGCGAGAAAAAAAAAAGTAAATTTCTGCTATGCACTTACTCGTCATGACACAAGCGACTTTTGGCGAGTCCATGAAATCCCAACTTGTCGCCTACCTTTTTTTGCAAATTAATGTTTTGTGACGTACAATTCTTTTACACATCTCCTCATTATACTTTGATACTTTTTTCTGAAATTATAAAACAAAGAAGCATAATATGCACTTCAGAGGGTCTATTTTACGGAATCTAATGTTTGACAAGCATTTCATAAACGTCGCATTAACGTATTTGTTTGAAAAATACAGAAATGTAAAAACGTTTCAACGCCACTTTCATAACTTTTGAATTGGCTATTTTAATGGTACATTACCGTATAAAAAAACATTCAAGAAAAAGTTTCGAAAACGATTTGAAAAAGCTTTTTATTATTTAATTTGTATTAAAGTTTAACGCACTTTTTGTAGGCGATATTAGAAGTTAAGTAGGAATGGCTGTGTGTCATCGATAATTTAATTAATTATACAGGGACTTTGAATTTACCATTTTCCTTCAATAATTTAATTTCTGAATATCCCTTCAACAACGATATCGATCAGTAAGTAGACAACGAACATTTCACTTGAACAAATATTAGTCGTCAAATTATTCTCGACAGGAAAGAAAACGTCGTAAACTTTTTGTCGCAAACTTAATAAGCATGTCAGCGTCATAAATTAGCATACATTTCAATTTATTAATGTTTGTATAAGTGAATCAAGGAAATTAAAAATTCAAATTACATATTTTTTTACCGGATATCGATAATCAAAATAATTGTAAAGCATCACGGAAACAAATGTCATACACACAAAGTTTACAATGTTTTCCTTTCATCAGATTTAAAGAAAGTTTAAAAATTTAAAATCGTTTCATTATTTTCGAAAAACTATCACACAATAACTCAAAATAAAAACTGATAACAATTTCTCAAAACCCTTCTTCTGTCTTTATTTCATTGTGTTTCGTGCTATATTGTGATTTTCGTAATTTTCCAACTTTTTGATATTCAAAATCAATACTCGTAACAAGCCATATTGCACTATATATGTTGCACTTGATTCACATTGCAATCGATAGAACACAAATAGTAATTTCAAAATTTATATTAATAATTTACTATATGCTACAAGATTAATGCGATCGGTATTGTGAAAAGCGCCACCTACAACTCAGGTGGACCATTGGTATTGCAAAAACGCCATCTACAACTCAGATAAGCAATCAAACCTCCTGCATCAAAATATTTGTTATAATAGCCTACAAGCTGTAAGATGCAATTTTCTTACTATATGGAATTAGTTTTTATTAACTTCGATCACAAAATAATTTTGTTGAGCCAACAAGATACACATAATGTTTCACAATATGGTTTTCTCAGTGTACACAATAATTGCAAAGTTTTGATTTATTATCACAAATGTAAACGTGGATAGTGGCGACTAAAGCTCATCAGCAAATTGTTTAGGGTTACTACGGTTTGCATTTTCCGCGCCCATGTTTGGCTCTTCCGGTCGACCTCAGGTGCGACCGAAGGAGCGCCCGCCAATGCGAAGTCGCGTTTTACCTTTATCAGCGAGCTCCACCGACGACGAGCAATCGCGGTGATATCACCGCTGTCATTTTAATTAGCCCGACTTTTTTTCTTTTTTTTTTTTTTTTTTTTTTTTTTTTTTTTTTTTTTTTTTTTCTTTTTTTTTGATTTAATTTCTTTTTCTTTTATAAAATCACCACCCCCACGGACCCTTTCTTATTAACTTTTCCCTATTCTTTCTTGGAAAAAAAAAGATATATTAATATAAACATATACTGATAAAATATTTACGTAACTATGCTTAGTAGATCTTACAACAGACATTACTTCTATTTTAAGTTTTATTAATTTTAACATATAAATATAAAATTATT
>JABFOV010004707.1:0-13372 GCA_022817685.1 Aradophagus sp. ZL-2020
GCAATGTAACAAGATCATTGGTGGCTCAATTACGGAACACTGGCAAGCACTTTTCCATTTTATTAATTTAAAATTAAGTTTTGACTCAAAAATATTACATAATCTACACCAACAATGTAAACTGATGGATTGATTTTTATTTAGAATTACTCCAGACTGGCGTACGGGACGTTTCTGATAAGGTCCCATAGCCAATAAAGACAACAACATAGAATTACTCCAAAAATGACATTAGATTTGCCTTATATTTCAATACACTTTTCCAAAATCTTAAACTTAATAAGTTTATTAAAAATAAGTATTTTAAAGATTTTCATTAGGATTAAAATGAACTTTGACTGTGAGACTTGAAATAAACGACTTTTGTGTTTAAAAGTAAAGCATCATAGTACCACATTTCTAATAATTTTTAAATTATGGAATTGAAAACTTACTTTACAAATATTATAATATTTTAATTTAGCGTTTACTTGTTAAAATATGCAGTATTATGTTCTAATTTTTTCCGTTTATCAATGTACATAATTCTTTCAAAAAGTGATATTCATTGTTTTTCAGGTGCTCGTTCCTATCATGAGGATAAATATATTCCAAAGCCTGCAACTTGGAACGAACTTCCAGTACCTCAGGGTTCATGGCAAGAAGCTTATGACAGGAATCAGAAAAAGTACAATGCAGTTTTAGCATTTGGATTACTCTTCTGCGTTACATCTATAACAGTGGCAAGTAGATCTCTTCAACATTACGATTTCCAAATTAATTAAAACTTCATTATATAAATAAAAAAAAATATTATTTCAGGTTTTTTCAAACAACTTAATTGATCACAAAGTATGGCATCAACCAAAACCTAAGAATGCATAAAATAATCTTTTATAAGCAAGTATGAGTTACCATTATAGATTCATCATAACACCTTGTATGTAAACAATAAAGTAACTTACATAATTGTAAATAGGAGTTTAAGGATCAGTTGTTATAAAATGCCTGATGAATAAATTTTGATGGCACATACTCTAAAATATGTCTTTATTACATTTGCTTAATCTCTCCATTCATATTTGACATTGTTAATTTTCAACATTCTTAATTATGTTTAAACATAATGACATGAACAATGTTGCACCACTGTATTTATTATGCTATTGTCCCATCAGGCTTGTTATATTCCAAATATAAGAATAAATATAACAAAACACCGATTCGCTTAAAATATTATCTTACATTATATGTAAGCTTTAGTTTGTAAATTTGGTGATAATACTATAATCAACAAACGTTGCATAGTACAACTATAAAAAGAAGCTTCTTAAAGAAAATGTTAGGTTTATTTTCACATAGTTAATTTATATAATGAAAAACATTTCTTAAAATAAAATTTACTTGTAAAAACAATTCTTACAGTTTGTACATTAATATATAGTTAACAAAACAAATGATATCATATAATGAATGAATATCATACAAGCATACAACAATAACTATGTGAAAATAAATCGTTTTTACATGATTTTACATTAGAATAATCGAAAGTTAGACGCATTTTCAACAATAGATCAACAAAATAGATAAAAACTTTCTTAATGAGATTGCGCTATTTCAGAGAAAAATTGTAGTATATCTTCTCTTGTAAAATCTAATGATATCCCACTGTCGGGGTAACATTTTTTGATGAGGTCAGCTATATGGTTGTACTGGGCAATAAATTCGCCTTGCATTTCATGCCATACGACCTGCAATAGCATAATTCATTAATATTACTTTTAATCCCGTGAGTATGATATTTTCATATTATTTAGAAGGGCTGGGCACAATAGTTACTTTCAAATTTTCAAAATAAAAATTATTATTCGCAAAAAAAGTTGAACGTTATTGAATAAATTTTATAACTGAATATATATATACATATATTACAAAATAAAGACAGCAACGACATGCAGAAAGATAAGGTATAATAATATTTTGAAATTACTTGTAATAAATTTTCTTCTTCGCATAAATGTTTCTCCACTTTGCGGTATAAATGTTCCAATCCTTTTTTTACTTCTCGAGAAGGATATTCCTTAATTACCCTTCTGAGTTCTTGTCTACTGAATGCCATTTGATAACAAATTTCAGATTCTTTAACGCCTGCACCCACTTTTGCTTGTACACCTTCAAAAAAGAACTGTAACATATAAATAATTTAATGTTCTACATAATTATTGATTTTTTTTTATTTTAATTTCATTTTTATAGACTTTGAAATATAATTCGCAATATTTTATAAATGACCTACATTGAGTTTTTCTAACGGTCTTCCAAAATATTGAGTAACATAAGCTCGGAGAGCATCTAAATATTTTTGTTTTGCTTCTTTTCTTTCATGTTCCAGTACAGGAATTTTCAAGTGAGATAACATGTTGTGGAGATGGTGGAAGTTTTCTGAAATGATGTAATAAATTAATTAATGATATAATCATTAATTCATTTTATTTATTCATATTTCTTGGTTTTAAATTTTCCTATTACATTTTTCACAAATGTATAACAATTTTGTATCTGAAAAAGTTACCCATTTTAATAACTTCTTGTGGCGTTTTGTGGTGATCTGCACTATGTTGGACAATTGCTTGAAACATTGTTACAACTAGTTTCGTATACCACTTTTCCATATCTACTTTTCTGTCTGAATTCTTAAATATACTCTCTGTTAATCTGGCGAATTGTTCAAAATTTTCCACATATGGCAATATTCCACATTTATTTCTGCGATTGACTTTGACGTCTCTTAAAATTGATTGCTGCTGAGTTTGCATAAGTTTGTCAAAAGAACGTTTCACTTGGACTAGCGCAGATGCGAATGTCATTGAAAGAAACGATCCAGTATCTTGAGCTGACATCACATGCTGGGATAATCGAACAAGGACATACATACACCAACTAAAAAAAAAAAAAAAAAATGAAATTCATACTATTGGTAGTAACACCACATATGACATAAAAATGTAATTTTAAAATATTTAATTAATATTATTATAAATTATATGAACAATTAATTACAAATGATCACTTACAAACTGTCTATTTTATCCAAGAATAATATAAAATTGTTTAATTCAGTTTCCAAAGTTGGAAATATAGCTGCCATCATCGCGCGTACTTCTTCATTAACTTGTTTTTCTAACTTTTTGCTAGTTGTTGAATTAGCAGAACTAGGACTCGTCGCATCATTACTAGAACTATCTAAATCATCGTTGACGTTTACCTGAAATATGAGAACAAAAAAAGACTTATTATGTATTTCAAAAATATACTGAATTATCAATTAAATGATTAATATTTCATTTAACCTTTGAAGACGAAGTCACTGACACTCCCAGCTGTAAAAATGTAATGCAAAAGGCTTGTTCGGCGAGACAAACTGGTTGTAATTGTGACAGTGCTCGCTCCAAAATGGAATCGAGTAAAGCACCTTCTCCCTGCGGGGCCCAAGTCTCGGCACTCAATAGACAAATTGGTGCTGGACTAATGAGGTCTTCAACCTTTGCTCCGCTTGAAGATTTTGATACGTTTGCTATACATTCAATATTAAATTATAAGATTCTAAGGTCAATGAAACGTTTCAATTCAAAGAAAATAAAATATGAGTGGACAAAATTTATAAGAAAAGTTTAAATTTTTTTCAATTTTTTAAGCAACATAAATAAATACAAATTAACGTTGAATTAATATTGAATTATTATGTTTAAGATAATTTAAATAAAAAATACCATTCAGTCGTTTACTGGCAAGTCTTGCTTTGGCCTCTTCAAAGAAATATTTTATGTCTCTTTGATATAAAGCACTCATGGTTCTCGTATAGACAGATGTAAGTTGTACGAAGACCTTATTGTCCAGAACTCGCAGAAGTTTCATAAGTTCTGTATAGGGTTCTAACTCGCGGTGAACACTTTGATGGCTCGGAAGCGTGAGATTCACTGCAGAAATTGGCGTCTCTCCTACGTCATTACCCTGTTCAAATACAAACATTCGTTGTAAACGTTACAAGCCAGAAACAAGTTTACATATATCAATTCGATTGCATGTGTATTCATACAGTCTTACCAAATAAACAAATAAATTATTCAAATGTCTTGCTACTATGTGTGAAAATTTGGCTTTCAGTTTATCTAAGCGACGTTTTTGTTCTGCTACCGCTCCTAGTCTATCTAAGCCAAGAGGCAAAGGCGCTGATACGGCTTTAAGAAGCGCAGTTCCCGCCAGGCACAACTCTTGTAAATTTTCAGGTAGTTCAGCTTCATTTAAAATACGCTGCTGAGCGGCGGGAATGTCCAATTGAGTCTACAAATAATAACCATGACTGTATACTTTGATAAAACATAATACAATTAATGCACTTTAAAGTTGCAAAAACGATGATTTACAAAATCTATATTAATTATTTAATTGAATATAATATTTCTTCAAAACACATTTTATAAAGAAATATTATTTTTTGATTAGTTGCTTTTTCATTTTACTTTCTATTTATCCTTTCCTTGATATTATACTTTTGAAATCTTTTCTTGACTCTTAGTTTAGATCAGTTTCAATTTATAAACTTCTACTTTGGGAAAAAAAGTGAATACAGTTATGTTATTTAGAATCAATAATTTCATGAGAAATCGTGCGCTGTTAATTGAACGTCTGAATGAAACTTTTGTGCATTATCAATGGCAGTTGAAATGGATTCTAAACATATAACAAAATTACAATCACAATGTCGAGTTGCTCCAATAACAGTCTTGCGTTGTGGTTGGCTGTATGAATCGCTTGATTCTTCTGGCCGACGCGTTCCATCGCTTCTCTAATTCGTCCAAGTGCTTCATCGTAAGCGGTCAAACGTGCTTCGACCAAAGACGCTTCTTCGATAGCAGCTTCGATGCCCTTCATTAATTGACTTACTTGGGGTTCAGATGCTAGCACAGACTGCACATTTTCCTGTAAATTATTTATTGAATTTTCAATTAAACCTATCTATTAAGTATTTTCCTTTTAGTAAATCAATATATTGAATTTAATTAATTTAATGCACACCTATATACATGCAATATGTAATAATCTAAAAATGCATTTGTATACATTTATAAAATAAAAAGAAGAATCTTACACATTTTTGAAAATAATTGCAGTACTTACTCCATCGAGTATTGACAATTCTTTTGACAATGTTTCCATAAATAATTCTGCATTGGAGATTGCATAGTCACAGTCTTTTA
The DNA here is from genome assembly GCA_022817685.1 of Aradophagus sp. ZL-2020. Taxonomy (NCBI): domain Eukaryota; kingdom Metazoa; phylum Arthropoda; class Insecta; order Hymenoptera; family Scelionidae; genus Aradophagus; species Aradophagus sp. ZL-2020. The sequence continues at coordinate 5,241 of JABFOV010004707.1, forward strand.
TTAAAGTAGAGAGATCAGATGTTTCTTTATCCGTGATTGGCTGATATTCTGATGTTAATGATGTTTGTAAGAGGTCTATAAAAAGAGAAAGAACAATGTATATACTTGTCTTTCGAAGGATGATGTTTGACAAGCTAAAAGCAATCATTTACAATTAATATAGTTTTATTTATGCAACAAACTGTGTATTTTATCAGTTACTTTATTTTTTGCTAGGGACTCCATCTAATATTAAGGATCATCTATAAATACATTCCAAACAATACAAATGTAATGTATGTTTCTTTTGTCAATATTGAGCAAATTGTAAAATGGAGTGTAAATACATTTATAATATAGGTAAACTACATTCAATCCAGGATACACATATAATTGTATAATATATTACAGTTAACAATCGCACATAGAAACAATACACACAATCTATTTAATATTTTACACAAAAAGAAATAGTGGACCAAACATTTTCCATTTATGCTTTGAAAATGCAAAAGTGCTTTAGTCAAGCTTAATTGTTAGATGTTCTTAATTTACAATGCAATCATTATTTGTTTGAATTATTATTCAACATCTTATTCATTTAAAAATTAAGTAAACATACACTTAATAAGGGGATCATTTATAATGAACTGTTTTGTGTTCTGACTAAATAATTAAACTGAAAGTTCACTACGAATCATTCATAACTCTGTTCATTATCTAATTACTACCAACCAACTTCAGTAATTTTGACAAATACACTTACCAGGTTTAATAGTTACTGCAAGATTAAAACTTTGTTAGTAATGCCATGGAAACAAGGCAGATTTTATTATTATTTATAATGAGCAATCACTGATTACTTGTTATAAGTTATGTCTAATTAGTACATTACTAATTGAGGTACAACAACTTTCCATTATTCTCAAATTTGTAAACCTACGGATTAATGTGTTATATAATGAATAAAAATGCTTAATGTGAAGTAATAATTTTAGTTTTATTTTATATATTTTTAATTTCAAAGACTGAAATAATGATACGATTCATGAAACAAAAATTAAAAATAAATAAATAGAAAAAATTTAATTTAACAAGACAATATCCTTACACTTATATTCAAAACAAGTGAAAAAAAAGAATACATCCACATTGATTTGCAATAAAAATAATAATACAAATAATAAATAAAGCCAAATTGCTTATAATAAAATTGAATCAAATAAAAGCTGTAAAATACTGGCAATATACTGGACATATTGACATATACCAGGACACTTTGTATTTGACTTTTCACAAAGTTGACATCTACATTCTTGTACCACAATTCGTAATATGAAAGCGAAACGCTACGGCAACTGTCGGTGGTCGTCTTACCCGTCGTGAAGGTGATACTGTCGCTCTCCTTCAAACTGGAAGGATCCATTAGCCAATCCTTGGGGATGTTCTTGAAGACTGGTCGTTGCGGCAAATTAAACGTATAGGTGTACAAATTGGTGAGAAAGTTGCGCCGTTCCTGGGCATTGGTTGCCGTCCACTTGTAGATCTTGTCGATGTGCAGCTCGATGTCGTTCGTCCCGTCCGTGCCGTCGACCGTGTGAACGTCGGCCAAAGACCAGGACTGCTTCCTCTTGTAAACATTTTTGTCGCTCTTTTTGATCTGACAAAGAGTCAATGACTCCGAGGTGTCCGACGTCGTCACAAGACACAGGAAGCTCGTCTTCTTCTTTTTGTACGCCTTGCTCACGTGACACACCGACAGCAGCTTCTCGTCGTTCGGCGAGAAGATTTCGCGCTGCAACGCGTGCCTGATCGCAGCCATGTGGTCAGCCGTCAAAACTTAGACCAACTCAGTCATCTTCCTTGTCCGGCAACTGACATTTCCCTGGCCACAATTTGAATGTCCCTCGTCTCCCCAAGGTCATTGCTCGGTCATCGTCGTCGATTTTTGTCGAGGTTGATTTTCATTTACGAAACTTGATCACTGTTGAGCAAATTTTTCTTCTTTTTTTGTCAGATTAAAACATCGTGACAGTTGTAACTGGTACGTGTACTGCGAGCAGCAACCGCCTACTTGAAATTTTGAGGTTGGATCATTGTTGCTGGTAATTGACAGGTGTGACCAACGACGATACTTGATTGTTGTGAATGATTTTTTTGAGGTTACCTTAGCGAATTTAGAAGCCGTTTATTCCTCCACGACTGAGTCAATTTTAAAGATATTTCATTTTTTGATTGGTAATTTATTGTCGTTTCGTGTGAAAATGTGTAAGGTTGTTTTTAGAGAGGGATTTATTTAAGATTGTTGGTTTAATTGTTTAGGGTAAACATGACACAAATAGCGGGATTTGTAATTGTTGTAAACTGTATTACCGACGGACTCGGTAGATTCGGTGGTGAGAGGTAGGTGGCGCGGCAATGGTGAGTGAAAGGTTCATGTGTGTCGGACGTGCCGGACAAGAGTTCATTTCGATTATTCGATTCAAAGAGACAAAGGTGATTAATATAATAATATAATAAATATATCGAAGTGCTATTTTGAACACGAGTTGATACCTTCATTGTGAAACTGGTAATTCATGATATGTTAATTCCTTTTTTAGTCGAAATTTTTTCTATCAACCATTTCTTCTCGATAAAAGTTTGTAAGTCGTTGCAAAAAATTAAATGAAAAAAAAAAAAAAAAAAAAAAAAAAAAAAACAGGATTAACAGATTAAATCAATTAAACGAAGATAAATAGTAAAATAGCTCGACCTTGAAATCATGCTATTATAATTTTAATGTGAACACATTTATTTCTTCAATGTTTTGTTTTGCTTGTAAATAAAAGTTGATTCTCGGAATATCACATTACTTTTTCTATTCTATTTCGTTTAATACATTATTGATTTTTCATTTCTTATATTTCTTTTATCAACTTCATTTAAAACCATGTTTCGTCTATTTATGTAATATGTTTATTTGTAGTTTTGTTTTGCCTATAACTTAAAGTATATTTTCATAATTGCATCACTTTTTCTTTGCTGTTTTCGTTTGATAAAAAACGCTATATTTATGAAATGTGAATAGTTGATTGTGAAAAACAGTGATAAGTTGGATAGTTTTACAATACAAGACTGATGGCGTATTTTAGCGCCATTATTATTTGATATTAAAAAAGGATAAACAATGCTATTCACATACTTCACATAATTATACTATATGTTAATAGAAAATATCGTTTCTACTGAAATATGCCATAAATCAACATTGAATTTAACAACGCTAAACATATTTATAAGACAACGATAGGTATATAAACATTGGAAAATAAATAGCAATCGACATGTATGTGTTTATCTTTTGTTTACTTTCAATGTTTTGCGTTGCCGTATTTCAAATGTTTCGGTTCGGTATCAAAACATTCTTGATTTAGACTTTCATTTATTTTTTCGCTGTGTAAATTGTGAAATTATATTTAACTGAAATCGTGTCGATCTTCGTTAGCAATTTTCATTAGCCAACAACGATTTATCTGAGCGAGAAAATGATGTTAATTAAAAACAAAAGGACGAATAAGGGATTAATGATTATTGAGAGACAACACTATAAGTACGTTAATTACCAACATTGTATAAATAAAATCAAACAGTCTAAACTAAATTCTATTTTCATTAATTCAAAGTACTTTTTTTTCTGAATAAGCAGGATATGAACAATATTTTCTTTAACGTTACCGTTAAATGTAATTTTTTTCTTTTTCTTTAGTGTTATCAGCTATACGATAAAACAGTTTTGAAATTATAATATTTTAATTGTTTGAAAAAAAGAATACAAACATTCTTTCTTCAATTTACATTTAATTTATTAAAAACATATATCGGACTACAAATGTCTGAAGTTAAACAGCTCGCCCCTTTTGACTGATAGTTTGGTTACGCACCGCTAGGTGGCAACCGAGCCAGCCTTCCCGCAGTCAAGTGGGTCGCTGAAAAGCATATAAGTACGCGCTTCCAACTGTTCCAACAGTTCGTTTTTCGCCGTCGATAACGGCGGATCGGACCAACAAACTTCGTTTACTGAGTTGAAATATTTTTGTATCCTATAGTGCTTCGATCGCGTGCCAGTAGGTGGCAATCGAGTCAGCCTTCCCGCAGTCAAGTGGGTCGCTGAATAGCATGTAAGTAAGTGGTTCGAACGGACTTGGACAATTCGTTTATCGTCGTTGACGATGATGGATCGAATCAGTCAGTTTTGTGTAGCGAGTTTTAAGCATTTTTATATTCTATAGTGTTTCAATCGTGCACCGCTAGGTGGCGATCACCGAGCCGGCTTTCTCGCAGCTGAGTCGCCGGGAAGCATAAGTGTGTGTTTTTAATATAATGTATGAACGTTTCATTTTTCGTCATTACTGACGCTCGATCAGACTTACAAACTTCGTAGCAAGTTTGAAATAATGTGTATTACTGCGATGCACTGTTACAAGGCAACCGACCCGGCCTCGTTGCTAATAAAATGGGTCTTCGAAAAACATAAATGTTTTAAATGCATATGTACAGTTTTTGATTTTAGTACATAAAAAAGTCCAATTATTATAAACGTATCTAATAAATAACGATAATCGATATTTTCATAAATGGTTGTTAATAAGAAAACAGTACACACAAGGCAGAATAGCATCTTTATAAATGATAGAAACAGTAAAAGATTCAATTTAAACGAAATGAATTTGTACAGTGACAAGTTGTTGATCAATATACAGTTCCGACATTTCATTTAAATGGATTCACATTCTTTGAGAGAAATATTATGCCGTTTTAATTATTCTTTAGGTATTATAAAACATTGTTTTCTTTTATTCACTCTTGAATTTAAGTGAGATTTTACCGACTCGATTATTAATTTTAAAATAATTGTCTCGGCGAAATTTATTTGAAATTTATAAGTAAAAATTCAACGAAACGATATGAGAAAAAAGAAAAACAAAAAAAAAGAAACATTAAAAAGGAAGCTCGATTTAAAACAAATCACAATTTTTTTTTTTAATTCTGAAAAAAGAAGCAAGTATTTTATCGTGCCTTGTTTACGTTCTGAGTAAATAAATAAGATCGTCTTTGTTACACATTTTATTATATTTTCTAAGCAGTTATATAGATTAAACAAGAAGGATACAAAATAAAGGCACCAAAATGTAAATATTGAATTTGAAAAGAATGAATGAAAGGGCAGCTGCTTCTTTAAACATCCTTTTCTTATTTCAACGTACACATCTTAGCATCCTTATTACTCAAAGTATTTCTTGCTATACCTATTGATCTCTTCGGATACTAATAGTGTACAGTATTGAAAAAAAGAATGCATTTATGTGAATTGATTTCTTTGGTCTTTTTTTATAAGTGATGCTGATAATTAAAGTTGCCATACGTTGCAGTTCTAATAAATAATCAAATGATTATGAACAATGAAACAATTTTAATTATTTAATGTATTTTAATTCCAATTTACATTGTTGTTTGAATTGTATAGTTATATTTAATTAAAAATGCAATTCATTTATGAAATATTATAAAGAACATAAAGCGTATTGCTGTAAAAATCAAAGATTCAAGTTTAGAAGTTTGTTGATTAATAATTAAATTTATCATGATTACTAATCAAAGCATTATCCGTTGACTTTTTCAGAATTTTATCAGCATCGTTATTCAGAGCGAGTTTAGCTTCCTAAGCGGAAAACTGATAAGCAGAAATTGAAAGTTGGATATCGCAGAGGTAAGGTACAGTTTTTTTATTTGATGTTTTGTTGAAAATAGATTATACAAAGCTAGTTCTTGACTTGATTTTAGATTTGACCAAGCTGAAGTTGTTTTTATATTTTACCGTTATTTTATTATATACTATGCAATATATAAATTTAGTGTTGTTCATTAAAAGTTACTTTTAGTATTAACCTGTAATGAAACATAAATAAGCAGTATCAATTAAATTTCAAATTGATTTATGCATAGAAACAAAATAAAAAAGTTACATTACATTTCAGTTATATTAGCTGGAAAGTTTGTTTAATTACAAAACATTTTTTTACGTGTTCCAATTTATTTAATATTAATATAAGTCTATTAAAACTTTCAATAAAATGTAATCACACTTTTTTATGACAAATAGGTTTATACCGGTTGAACAACTAAATTAAAATGCTGATTTTAATGATTTTGATATCGCTATTTCGAAACAAAATTACTCAAATTGTAACAATCTATGATTTCAACTCATAATTGGTTAAAATAAAATTTATACATTGAAATACACACAACAATATGTACAATACATTATTAATGAAACTGTTACATATTTTAATCTATAGAAACATTTCATTCATACACAAAAGTTTCAATACAATTTCAAGTCATAAAAAGTAAACCCAATTTCAACACGATTGTTGATACTCACAATATTTTCCAATGTTAAACTGATAGTCGGACGTTTGTACAAACTTTGATTCAAACCACATCAATTGATAATTCTGCTTAGCTCAATATATATATATATATAATCAATAACACTATTATATATATATATATCATAATATTTACATTCTGAATTAATAGTTGACAAATTAATCGATATCATTTATAACCGGTGAATAATGTCCGTCTTTGTGCTTCATCTATTTCACATTCACAAATCAAATTTGCATACGAATCAGACTGTACCAACGTAGAAAGAAGCAACGAAAAAGAGTACGGGGAAAAATGAGAAGCGAGCGATGGCTATGGCAAGAATTTCATTTATTTAAACTTAACAATTCCCTCACATTTCACTTCATAATTTAATTTCGCCGGCATTATTACTTAAGGATTATACGTTATCGGGACTCGACTCTTTCCTTATGTGCACTCCTTATCGAGTCAATATCGATTTCGTTTAATTAATGTAAAGTTTATCGTTTGCTGCAGCGTGTATACAATATTACAGAACACAATCACTTGAGTCGGTCGTGCAAACATTTTAGATACAGTCACGGAATACGCATCGGTCGTGATCAATATAGCGCAACGTCTCTCTGCTGCTCGGCAAGTGACAATTCTCTTGCGAGTTGAGAATGTTGCCTGTTTGGACAATACACGTTGAGCAAAGCGAAATATTTGCTGACCCTGAACTAATGTTTTATGATATAATTCAAAATAAATATCCCACCGAAATTCGGACGGAGCCGGCGCGTCACCTCGCCGCGCCATTTTACGTTTCGGTCAACGAAATGGCGTCCAAAGCGCGCGCATTTTTACTCGTTTTTAAAGCTCGTTGGTTGAACGCAACGAAATAACTAGTCATTGTAATGCACTTTTTTCGCCCACAGCGGCAGCCGGTGCAACGTTTCGTAAGCGTGCATTTTGAAGCGCTCGAAAAGTCTTTCGGAACGCGGCGAAAAGTCGAAATGGCGTTTTTATCGACCAATGCCATCGAATCGCACGAACGTCGGCATTCGAGCGTGGAACAACGAAGCGTCCGATTTCGTTGCTTGTTTATTCGCCGTGATTTCGCGAGCGAGAAAAAATAATTCGCCAAGGACGAAATTTGTTGATGAAATTGAATTAAAAGTTATTTAAGGACCGCGGCTGCGCTTACGTGGCGAATTTCCGCGTTTAAACAATGTCACGGAACAATATGACACATTCGTAACAGCCGCGGCATTCTCTATTTATTACAATAATTATGACCACAAATCACAATATTATAATTAAGCGCGGAAGCACTGCGACTGGCATTATCTCGAATTACACAGCAGAAGGAATATAATACGTATTGCTGTAATGACTACTTATTTCGCTGGTTGACTTCAAATATTACCCTCCTAGACAGTTTACCTATTATAGTAATTATCGATATTCCTAGCTACTTATTCTTGCATATGCTCGTTAGAGGGTGACGTGTTTGTAAAAGAGCGGCGTTGCGTCTGTCGGTCGGGGGGGGGGGGGGGGGGGGGGGGCTTCAAAACTTTGCGGTGGGCAGCCCATTTGTTTTTCAAGGGTTTTTATTTGCGGCCCAAATCTTCGGGTTTTGAAAATTGTTTTCTTTTGGGGCGCGGGGTTGCAAACGTTCCCTTTTGGAAAACAAAGGGGCAAGACTGTTCCTTTAACCCATCCCCGGGCCCCCGGACCCTCCCCACATCTCGTGG
>JABFOV010004708.1:0-13370 GCA_022817685.1 Aradophagus sp. ZL-2020
TGGTGTGAGGGGTGGGGGGGGCGGGTGGGCGGGGGTGGTGGGTGAGGTCGGGTCATTGCGGGGTGGGGCGGGGCGGCGCGGGGGTGGGGTGGGGGACGAGCTGTCCTCGGGGGGCCGGTGCGGCGGGGCGGGTGGTGGGGGGGGGGGGGGGGGGGGGGGGGGGGGGGGGGGGGGGGGGGGGGGGGGGGGGGGGGGGGGGGGGGGGGGGGGGGCAACGGCGGTCGCGGGGGTGTGGGAGGGTGTTTGTCGTACGCGTTATTTGCTCAATAGGACCACGTGGTGGCGGCCCCCACCAGGGGCGCGCGGCGCACGGCTCGGCCACGCCCCCGTTGGCGGCTGGCGCACGCGCGTAACGCCTACGCCGCCGGGGGAATCCCCGAAAGCGCGCGGCGACGGGGCGCGACGCAGATCCGCACTGGAGCAGCTCTGGATCACTCGCAGCACGCGTCGCCGATTCGCAACCGGTCGTTGAACGCGCCACGCGCTCTCCAGCTCACGAAGCCGATCCCTGCCGGCGCGGCGCGTCACGCTGTTGATGGGAGTTGGCGCGGCGGCCACGGGGGCGCCACCGGTCCACCGCTAGATCGGCCCGAGCCGCTCGTCGTTCACGTCGGCCGGCACGTCCGCGCTCGTGCGGACCAGATCGGTAAAGTGTTGTTCAGCCACGAGTCCAGGATTCTCACCCCCGGCGGTGGCAACGTCTCGCCAGGAGGCACGGCACCTCCTGCGAGCCCCCCTTCGGCGCACTACCATCCAACGGCCCACAGTCCGCCTCTCGTCAAGGTGAGTCTTCCATCGTCAACCCTCTTGTCCACTCCGACTCGATTGGACAAACATTTCAGCGAACCATTCGCGTTTTCACACTTGTCTTTCCAGCGATACCGGAAATTCGCGCAGATCCCCAACAATTCCATAGCAAACGCAAGTTTTAGACACTTGTCGTTTCTTAAACACTGCAATTGTCTTAGAAAAGTGTCTGCGAACAAAACACTTGTTTTTGCAGTGGGTAGACTTTCAGATTGTATTTTATTTTGTTGTGGATTGACGATTTTTAGTTGTTTGTCAGTTAAACAATTTTGAAAACCAGTGTTCGGGGTCCGCGCGAATTTCAACGCAATAGTCGGAGAAAAATAATTTAGCAAATACGATTCGGACAGTAGATAATAAAGCTCGATTGAAGAAATCAGATTCTACATTGGCACATAAATTATTATAACTGATTGTTGATGTTGGTGTATTTAAAAAGTTTCAAGCTATTTGGACAGATATATTTGATTCCGGCAATTAACAATATTGGAATAATAAAACATGTTTGAATCTATAAACGTAATTACGATTGCAATAAATTTTCTCATGAATATGAAATGAAATTGTTGCTATAGTTTGTAATAAATAATATTAAGTGAATCATTGAACAAATTATCAACAAAAGAAATGCATAAGAATAAAATAATAATAAATTTGTTAAGAGTACGTTTGAAAATTAATATCATATAATAATCTTGAACTACGTATGAAATTAAAATCTGTTTTAATCAATTCGATAAAACAACTAGTCAACTTTGTAGTACAATGCGATCTTCTGATAGAAATAGTCAGTTTTCAGTGATGATCTCGAGATACCACTGAATACGTTTCAAAAATATTGTAATATTATATAACAGATACTCTTATAATATTTCCTTAAAAATTGTGATAATTTTTTTTTTTCGCATATCTCAAACCTTATATAAATATTTAGAATCGATAATTTTTATTTTTGAACAATCTATGTAGAATCGTTGAATTAAACTTTCTTAATTTAAAATTTAGTAATTTTCATTGGAAACATAATTTAAGTAAGCTGTATCAGTCCGCAAAATCAAATGTAACTTAATCATAAAAAGTGGCAGTAATTTTTAAATTAACGAACCCACGCATTTATCGTTGGCATGTTATTTAACATTTATTCTCAAATTAATTTTGTTCCTTAACAATTTTACAATGTTTTGTTAAGATATTCTGATAATATATCTGTAACTTGTTTATCTTCGTAATTGATCTCTGCCTAAAATTAACAATAATTTTATCGTCCGATATCATCGAATTACTTTGACGAAATAAGGAAATAATATGACTTTTTGAAACGCAATACAACTTTGATACTTATTTCGTTTGTAGGTTGTCAAATTTAATTATCGCGAATGATAATAAATTACGGAGATAAAAATTATCACGTGCTGTCATGTCATGTCAAAACAAAAAGAGCATACTTAATAAGAGTTAATAATGTAGCTATTATATTGAATTGATACATCAAAATGTAAACAAGAATATTAACATATTGACAGTCATAAGAAGGTTTAATTTATTGCTGCTAATAAAACTACGGCACTGAAATTACTTATGAAAAGTGACACAGTTGTTATTTTATTCTTTAATCGCCGCTACGATGAACTATAAATTGTAGCTGATCTGATTAAATTAAAAACCTTTCAACTTTGTAACAGTTTAAATTACGACAACTGCTTTAAAGCATGCGACGCATAAGATACATTCTTTAGCATCAATTAAATCAATTAAATTGCTCAACGTATTTATTCTTCATTCTTTCTCAAACTGTTATCGATTACATGTAATTACGTTCCTTAACTTGATTATTGATGTAAAGTTTATTCGAAATTCTTACGCTTTATAAATACATGTGTTTGTTTGAAACGTTTAATGCAAGTAGAAACGTGACATTTATTTTTTATGTCAACAAAAATATACAAAAAGTCAACATTTGTTACTCATTTTTCGAACAATTCAACAAAGTTTTCTCAAGATGATATTAGAATTAAAATTAAATTAAGAACGTAATTTTTATTTCAATTGTGATGCTAAATTTCTAACACACTCACAAAAAGGATGCATTGAGCGAAGAAAAAATTTCTTGCTTCAAGACAAATTGTATTTTGATATTTTGCCAAGAATAAATTTTCTTGGGCCAAGAAAAGTTTCCTTGATCCAAGGTACCAAGTGATTAAGTCAAGAAAAAAATGTTTTGACAGAATAAAATTACGTTTAGATCGAAGAAAATAATAGCAAAACTTAGTGATTCTTGAACGAAGGTAAAGATGTTTGTGAGTGCAAACTGTCCATATTCTTATACTTCAGTGAATGTTTATCTTTCTCGTGAACAATGTTCATAACATAAACGTAATTCAAGTTCATCAAAAAGTCGATAAATTGTTGTTAATCAGTACTCGAAATGCAACGTATAAAAATTAAACAACAAAAGACATGTAACTCGCTTAAGATGAGAATCAATTAAGAAAATGGATATAAACCTCACGCAAAGTCAATTGCCACTTTTGAATTTCGCTCGCTCCAGTGACAAAATATTAATTGAATGGAAGATTAAACTTCTCCATAATTAATTTAATTATGATCACCTCAGTTGCATGGCAAACATACGATTCACGTAACTGTATCGCATTTCTGCGAGTGCGCGTGTGTGTAACTAAGGCAATAGACGCGAACGGATTGCGTTGGAGAAATGTTCGCTTTGAGCGCAAGTACATGTCTATTTAATGTACATATCTATTTCATGTTTATATGGCAACTTCGTCAATTAACAATTGCAATTTCAATTCGGAATTGAAAAATCGGGATTAAATTGTTGTTAAAAACGAATCGCGATATTCATTATTTAATAATTCGTCCTTCAATAAAGATTACAGAATGAATCAGGATTGAATTTTTCTGCTGAATTTTTGAGCGATGCGAAAATAAAAACAAAAAAATGGAATGACAGTTTTTATGTTCGTGTTGTTGAAACAAACGTGGTTTTATAATTTCTTCGTATTGCTGATAATTGCACGAAATATTTTTGCCCGTCGGCAAAAGTCGAAATGATTTGTAACGTCGTTTCGTTGAAATTAATTTGACTGCTTGTACCAGTTGAAACGATAATTAATTGTGTTTACCATTTTTACACGCTTGTATTCCGTATAATTTAATTTCCGACTCGACAAATATTGACAGTTTTTATCACATCCTTAATTGAGAATATCAAAATCACGTTTTATAATTACACGAATGGTAATATAAACGCGGGTTAAATATATCGTTTATTATTTACATTTCTTATTGATATTGATAATTGTATGTACATTATTAATGTCAAACAAAAAGGTCTCGTCGAAACAAACATTAAGCTTTTACGCGATTCGTTTCGCTCGTATAATTCGTACAAACTTGGTAGGAGTTAATAACGATGACTGTTAGGCTCAAATAAATGTCCATTAAAATAAACGAAATTAAATACATTTTATACAAGTAATTATAATATTTCTATTTTTATTGCTTCGAAAATTGATTGGTTGAAACGATTTTGCAGCGAAATCAATGTGAATTTGCAAGGAGAAACGAAATGCACCCGCCTTTTGCAATTCAAATTTTTTTTTTTTTTTCACCAAGTAATTATTCTTATGAAAATTAATTTCCAGCGCATCCCGCGGTGGATTTTAATTTTAATTTCTTGTTTACTTCGAGCAGCCGCCAAGTCAAACTCATTTTCGCCTCACATTTCATTTGGTTTTACATATGCCAATATGAAAATCCGCGCGTAAGATAATTAAGCCGGTTAAGTGGAATTTTAACTCACGCTTTGCAAGTGATATTACTTGGGAATTCGGCATTTTTAATACACCCCCCTCTTTTTGCCCCGCGACCAGCCTATAAGCTTTTTTTCATCGCCGCGACTGGCGATACGTTGATGATTATTTTCGCGAACGCGCTCAAATACATTTTCTTGCCGCCTCCGAAAGCAGCGCGGAATAAATTTCGCGGGAAGCGCGCTTACGTTGGCTTTGTAAAAATAATGATAATTCCGCGAAAAACATTCCGCCTTCGGGGAATGTTTTTCGGCGGGCTCGTAAGCAAAGATACGTCGATAGCGGCCTCGTTTGTTAAATTATTCACACAAATGCACGAAGCAGCGCGCCGTTACGGAGAAATAATTGTCATCTTTTAGCACGTGCATTATGAAGTTAGTGGCAGATCTCAATGACCTACATTTCCGTGTGTCACGGTAAATTTGCCACGTATGAGGAACTTATGAGTTTTAATCGTCGATAGCAGCACCGTGTACAATGTTTATTTAGAGTCGACGTTGTTTGATGAAGCTACTATTTATTAAATTCACGTTGTTCCATCTTACGTTTCTTCATTTTTTGTTTTCTCGAAAGAAGCTTCGTCACGTGTAATGTTATCTTCTACATTTTATGGTATGAACTTTCCTCGGATCGTAAAATGCGCCATCAAAAATGTTTTATCGCCCGACAAAAATGTTGAAACTTTAACAGCTTTCAATCAAGCGACAATTGTTTTGATTTGCTGAATCAATTTTATCATTTAAAACGCTTTTCGCATCACTGTATTTCCTCAATATTACTGAAGTTTAAATAAATGAATTTGATGATGTCCACAACTTTGCGGATTAGGCGGTCGAAAACTCGAATTTCACTATCAAATTTCGACCATTCAAAATAAAATGTAGTTGAAACAAATTAAAATTATTATTAACAACAGAAACGTGACGTACTTGATGTTAGTTGAATTAATGTAGAGTTGAAATACTTTTCGTTTAATCGGATTTTAATTTGATAAAGTAATTAATCGTTAAAATTGTTACGTAACTTAATTTCATGTCTAAAAATTTTCTTCTGTCCGAGTCGAGATTTGAACTCCGTTGTCCAAGTCAAGTCCACTTTCGTTTCAATTCCCATATACAAACGTATTATAATTTCGTAATAAATTATAAAAAAACAAAATACATTTCTCGAAAATCATCTCATAACTTTATCCGCAAACACTACAATGCAAATCAAGTTTTCACACTACAACATAAATACTTTTTTCGAATCAAAGTATAAAACCTTGACTTAATCTAGAATCCATCTTGATGTTTCATCAAGATTAATAAACCTTGTAGAAAGTATACACAATACGGTACAAACGTTGTAACTTTTTATACAAAATTTATCAATTCCTTGCCAATAAATTTATATTGAAAATAATAAAAACAAGATTTTTATATTTCGATGCCAAGATGTATATTTTCGAAAGTGTGCGAAATCGTACACCGAAATTGCCCGTTTTCCTTTTCTCTAGTAAGCGATCCTCTAAGTGCGATCTCCAGAAGGTCTTACAGACTCTAGTAGGTGATTGTTCAGAGTCGTCGAATCGCGCCGTTTTCGGGAAAGCGCGTCGCCGGGTGTGAATTTTTCGGGTGGGACTGATTGCGCGCCACCGAAACTAGTTGTTCAGAAGAGAGCGAAGTGGGGTGGGGTGGGGTGGGAAGGGGGGGATAGCCTGGCCGACGATGATGGGTGTAAGGGCGCTTGTCAGAGCTCGTTTTCGTCAGCCACTGGCGAGAATCCCTCCGGGGACCACGGCAGCTGTCTGCGGCTAAGCTCTCGCCAGAAAGCTCGTCGGAACTTTGGAAGTGCGATTTCGAGGTTGGAATCAAATTCCGCAGCCGTCTCTGTCCGTGGCGTCGCGCGCGTCTTCGTCTCGCTCCGATGTAATTGAATAGTTTCCTTGACTGTACCCCGAAACGACGTTAGTTAATATATTATGTTACAAATTATGGGGTATTGGTATCCGGAGCTACGACCAGCGACATTTATATTGCGCGCGATGTGTTTGCGTGACGGTAATTTCGAATTAAGATCAACGGTGATGAGGGTAGATGGCTGCGAGCGTAAGCCAATTGAGTACGATTGGAATTGGAATATGCTTGTTAGTTCCATTTCGTTTCAATATAGCCGGGCATACGAATTACACGCAACATCGTGCAAACACTTTTGCGTCGCTGAATTCCAGTCATGATTGACTCGTCTAATCGCGCGCGGAGAAAACGATTGTTGACGAAATTTCGCCAAAGCAGATATCGTTATGGTTGATACTGGCGTTCGTTTCAACATCGTTTCCGTACTTGCTTTCAAGCAAAATGTTTCCGGATGATAATGATATTGTATTTTCCATATGTCATGGAATCCGAGGTCGACATTCAAGACGTGGAGATAGAATCAAAATCGGCACAGTTTTATTATTTAATATGATTATAAAATGAAGAATAAAATTGTAAGTATATTGTGAGAAACAAAATCGCCAGTTTGACAGTAACATGTACAAGATGTTCCATAGGTTCATGATATACGAATTTGAACTTGTATAAATGTTCATAAAAAAATTGCTCTTTTCTTTGTAAGATTTCTTTAATTCAACAAAAATACATCAATATTGATAATTATTGACTTAAGTGTTTCGTTCATTTTTTATAAACACAAATTGTACAATAATTCTTCCAAGTTCGAACTCGTAAATTATATACGTACGAAACTTCTCGTTCGTAGTAAAATTAAAGTTCTCGTGATGGAATGAGCAAGACGAAAACTGTCCCTGTAGTGCAACGACGAGCCAAGGAATCGCGAGGGCATGTCTCAACACGGTTTACGCGGCGGTTGAATGCGCGTTAGAAAATTCACGCGCAGAAATTGAATTCGAGCGCGTCAAGTTCCAAAAGCGTATCACCTCTGTCGCTTCTGCCGCGAGGCCTCGTTGATTGAAATAAAGACATAATCACATTTGCCCGCATCAAGCGACAGGCTCACGTAACTGTCAGCTAAACAAAAGAGTGTGATGCGGCCCTGTGAATATGCACCACACGCGCCCGACACTTTCGTTTTGATTAAGCTTAATTCATTTTAACGAGAATAAGAAGCAGCAGAAGACGGCACAGTAAACTCTCGTAACGCGCTGGCGGCCGGCTCGCGCTGTCTGCCGTCCAATCTTGCCAACTTAACCTCATTAATAAATTAATTAGATATTATTGTGTTGGCAGCCAGGGCGGCAGCTGCGGGCTTCTCCGCGACCGCCCCCCCCCCTCCCCCTCCTCAATCCATCTCGTGCCAAGACGAATTGTATTGTGATGACGAACGACCTATGATGCAAAGATGTACACACGGTTTGCGTGGGGGGGAGGGGGAGGGGCCACGGGTTTAAAGTCGGTGACGTCATTGTCATCGTATTCTCGCGGCATGTGTCATTCGCATGCCGTAATCTCGTGCGATCTTTGCGAGACACTCGAAAACCCGCACGTTTTTTGACTCCAATTAAACGGCATTATGCTCGCGCTAATAATATGAAGCACGATTCAGGCTTATAAAATTATGCCCCTTGATGGCTCTACTTGGATTTCTGCATTCGTTTTCATTGCGGGCGTTGATTGGTCCGTGAATATGTTTTTCAGCCGCTTAAAATCTGTAGAAATTTGATGAATTGGATTCTCTTTTATTGAAAGGAACATCAAGCGAGATTATCTTATGAAGGGAATGAGTTAAGAAAGAATAAGTATCAAAAGGGTTGCAAATAAAAGTTGTTTTACAAAATTAGAAACATTTATTTAAAAATGAAATAACAAAAACAATATTCAACATTGCTAGTGTATTAAAATCTTCATATATCAAATATGTAAGACAATTGTACTTTGGAAAAACGATATAAAATTGCAAGAACTTTTTTTCGATAACATAAAACAATTCCGCGAATGCAAAAATTTCCTCTGAATTGATAATTTGTCGATTATCCGTTTAATTGCAGGCTTCGAAAAGCTTCGAAGTAACTCCATTACGACAAATTGCGCTGCAAATTTGTTTTTTGTCTGAAACGAAAATTCACGAAAATGTCTTAAATTCATAAATTTGTTATAAATCAAGGCTACATTATTAAACACTCTCAAAACATTCTTTTTGACGCAGAAATTTAATATTTGACACACAATTTTACATTCTGACGCAAAGTATATAAATTTCGACTCAGAATTCTACATTTTGACTTAAAATTTAAAATTGCGATTTAAAAATAGTGCTTTAAGAGTGAGTCAAAAACATTAGTTTTAATGCTTACTTGGGTAATGGTTGTCTAATAAAATTTTCGCGTGAATGAATATGCCAGTGCAATCTTAAGCCCAATTCATTGTGTACTTTTCCGAAACAAACGGGACATCTTATACACGCTTTCATTTTCCAACTATGAAATTCCTTCTTCTCCTTAAAATGTTCAATGAAACAAACAGATATAATAAAGCATATTCATAAACAATTATATTTATTTTAAAAATTGTTTTTTAATTCTAATTATATATAATTTATCGTAAATATTCTATTTACACACATTATAATAAACAATAGACATTCAATAGTTGATTAACACAAAATAATTTTGTCATTTGAACAACGAAAATTGATAGAAACTTTAATTTAGTGAATTCAATTTTTTCTATCTCTCAATAAGAAATTTTATATGTTTAAATTAAACATTTAAATATGTTTTTACATTATAACAAATAGAAAATGTTTTTTTTACTCACACGTTTAAAAGTTAAAAGCGTCCTAACGTATTTAACACGTCAATTCATAATATTGTTTTATATCACGCTTGTGTTACTTCGAAAGCTGATCGTCGAATGAAATGGCATTTGATTTTAAGCGTGTCGAATACTGAAAATGAGTGACTATGTTGATATTCTTAATTGTTTTGTATATTACTGTACGACTAATTATTAATTATCTGTAGATAATACTCCAAAAACTCTAACTATTCGGAATACAAATGAAACGAAATTGTGATTTTCAATTTGTTTTCTACAATTTTCAAACACTTGACGTATTTTATTTTCAAATATTTTAATTAAAGATACGTAGAAGTATTTTCAATATTAAAACCTACGCAAAACTGTTTAATATTTTATGCGACGTAACTTCTTAAGTCGTTATTTATTTTATAATTTCGCAAAAAGTGACGCGTATTTTGAAAAACAATTGCAAAAAGTTTCGCGAAAGCGTCCGCAACTTCGTTCTGCAGTAAAGATGATAAATAATTAAATCGATTTTTCATTATAACATGACGAAATAGATACTTTATTTTTCAATACCTTATGCATTCTTTATGTAAAAAGCAACTTCTTGTAAACGCAGTAAAAAGTTGTAAATGACTTAATACACAGCACTACTAAAAGATTCTTATCTTCATCAACACAACTTTGACAACTTTTACATTAAAGTGAATTACTAACATATTTTAATTTCGATAATACCCATTTACATAATACCATATAATTTGTTTCAAAATACTTCTTTCGTTGAGAATTATGTATAAAGTTAAAATATTCTTGCAATTATTATTATTATTTTTTTTTCATTACCACCATTGGTACTTTAATATAATTTTCCAGTTAAGATGTACTATTTTTCCAACATTATTCGTATTTTAATTCCAAAACTAAGCACACGTTGCTCAAAAACTTTATTCCGGCATAAACAAACACTATACTGACCTTCGTTTTTGACAACCGATATCACATTTATTTGTATCTATTTCAAGTATCCAAAATATAATTAAAGTATTAAATTTGCGTTACGAAATCGCAGGATACTCATCGCATTATTAAAAATGATTAACGCAAGTACGTTAAAAGTATACCGGGAATAGGAAACGGTAATAACTCATCGTTAGATTATAATCTTAAATGTCAATACATTGTAAAATGACAGTGAAGGAGGGTGATTGGTCTTTTATTGGCAACTTGAATTTAAATTGATTATTCTTATTTAACAATTTGCAAATTGTTGATAATGCATCCTAATTTTACATACTTTAAGATCAAGGTGCCTCATTATCGAATATTTGAATTTGTTGATTTTCTGAATATTACATATTCTCACTGAAAAGTTATCTTTCGGAATTTTCATACTAAATAAAGTAGTGTAGATTTTTTTTTATTATTAGTAGCAGCGACTGTTGACAGTGAAAGTGACATTAGGATACTTTTTCATGATCAAAAAGTTCGTTCAGCTTAATTTTCAATTAACCATCATTATTATTTTATCTAGTTTTTTTGTGGAATTAATTTCCATTTAATAGATGAAATGTCCAATATTTCGAAGAATACTTTATCAGACGTATGATAATATTGAACAATTTTTAAATGAACGTTTTGCTTCATCAATCAGGTATCTTGCGTCCTGTGATCGTATTAAAAAATCAACGACAATCCGATGACAAACATTTTACCGATTAATTTCCAGCGAATTTCGTAACGCGTATTAATGACGCGTTTATCTTAGGTACAATACGCGCTTCGCCCGTCAATGAATATCAACAATTGCGCAGGCGATCTCAAAAAGTCGGGCAACGTATATATCTCACTGCGCAAATATGTTGTGTAGAAACTGCGTACTTGAAAGAATACGTTGTTGAATTATTTTCGTTATTACACCAATAAACGTGCATGAAAATACATGATATTTTAAACACATGGAATATAACAAAATTAAAACAACTGTTTAATTATATTTATTGAAACGATGAAATTCAGTTACAGTAAATCTATTTAAATTAAGAAATGTATTAATTAAACCAATCAATGTCTGGAAAGTATCTAAAATAAATCTTTTTAATTTTTTTCCATCAAAGGTAAATCTCTTTATCAGAATCCGAGTCAAATCAATACAGGCATTCAACGTTAAATAGAAAGATTAATGTTAGTGTTTCCCGAATTTATATTATTACATATGAAGAAATATTAAATAAAAGTTACTAATTTCATTAGTGAAGTGCAAATTAACTTTATTGTTGTTAAAAAATATAAATTTCAGGTTTTTTGATTACTTTACCTTATTTTTATTATTGTTTTCGATATTTAATCACTCGTTTGCAAATTTATAAATTGAATAAAATTGTAGAACAATTGTTCCAAGTTCCAACTCATATATTATGTACCTACGATCGATGAACAGTGTTCGGAAACGTTGTCGAATCTCGCTAGAACGTGGATCGTAACTGCTCCATCAAATTTTCAAAAAATTTTTTTTGTTCCGTTGGCAATAAAGGAACCAGTAGGCCAGGACAAAGAGGAGGGCAGGCCGGGCGCGAGGGTGAGACTAGTTTCCAGAATCTGCGCCGACAAACATTACCGGTGGCGGGGCAGGCTAAGCTCATTACAACGTATAGAGACGATAATGACAAAAAGCACATGCAGCATTATCATTGCGGAGTGTAGACATTAAGCTGTAGGGGGCCAGGATTAGGATGTCGGCCATTACCGCGCGTCACTGACCGTTTATTCTGCGGCCACTTCCTCTAGACGAGCCTATAATGCCTCCATAATCGGTGGATGAATTTGAGGACGTTCGCCAAGTGGTCCGATCGGCCTCGAAACCGGCGCCACTCGGTCAAATCCTCGCCAATTAATCGCCTCGATCGATCATTCACGCGCCACGCGATTTCTAATTTCACGGAAGCCACGCGGAGAACAATTCGGGCCAACGTTTTCTCGTTAAAATGTTCGATTGTACATTATTTTACGTAGGGAGAAGAAACGAAATTAAATAAAAAATGTATTCGATGAAGAATGCACACACAGAAGTATTTTGCCAAATCAACGAAAATTTTGTCAACTGAACAAAAAAATTTGGTTGTTAGAGAGCCAACAAAATTTGTTGAAATAATACACTCACTTTTGTTATTAGAATTGTTTGAATGAAACATGGATTTCGTTGAATCAACAAAAGATTGGTACCACAAGGTGGATTGCGCATGCGCTCTACCGTATAACAGACAAAAAAATTTTGTTGATTTTACAAACAGACAGGACAAAAGTATTTTGTCAATTCAACGCAAAAATAAGTTGATTTAAACGAAATTTCGTTTGATTGAACAAATATCTTGCAAAAAAATTTATACAGTTAAATCAACGCGACCATTTCTGTGCGTGTATAGGACAACGGGGAAGCTCTGTGCTTCCTATGCCCGAAAAAATAATTATGCCAAGAAACGCTTTAAACGTTGTCAATCAATTTATCTTCTTGATTATTTCCACTTTTTTCGCTCGTTCGAAACAATTTACTGTAAGCCCAACGAAAGCTCAAAATTACTCGCGGTATAATTGTTCGCGAGCGCCGGGAAACGCGTAAAAGTGAACCCGATGTAAGCGAGAATTGGCGGCCAACTGAATCCTTGGACCGAAATCAAAACCAAATAACGCTGATGGGAAAACGCAGCGAGACTGTAAGCAAAAAGAAATGCGAAGGAAAAAGCGTTTAGCGCGAACAAAGTGTTCGGCAAAGCGCGGACGCCGACATGGCCGAAAGTGGAGGCAAAAAATGGGGGTCGCTTGACAAGCGTCTATCGCGGGAAACGCACTTTTGATCCGCATTCATTTATTCATTCATTTATTCAAATGCGTTTAGCCGTGGCACGGTGTGCGGCCGGGGCTGCAAAAACAGTGAAAAAATGCTTTTAATTGGTCCACTCGAATCGAGTTACTGCATTTATATAAT
>JABFOV010004709.1:0-13368 GCA_022817685.1 Aradophagus sp. ZL-2020
AAGAAGAAGTAGAAATAATAAGTACAACGAGAAGGCAAAAGCGAAAACAGGAACAATATATGCAATATTCTTGTGTATAGGAATGATACGCGAAAGAAGAGTAAAAATAGAGGTCAAGAAGCATGGAAGAATGAATAAAAGGTAAAATATAGAACAAAAAAATAAAACAGTAACAAAAGTAAAAAAGAAAAAATTACAAAGAAAAAAAAAAAAAAAAAAAAAAAAAAAAAAAAAAAAAAAAAAAAATTGGTAACGTGAAGCAATATTTGCTTGAACCAAGTTCACGGTACCATTATATACAATTAAGAGGATGTCAATTACCACGTAACTGACATTAGAGACTTTTCAAGTAATAATTCGAAAAAAATCGTATAGTTATTTAATGATGAATCAAAATCGCAACCCGACAGACGACTACATTAGTAGAACGCACACACCATAACCGCCAATCTGTTGTATTGTTACGTCATTTATTTTATATTATATTGGAAAAAGCAATTCATTTATGAAAATCAAAATATTGTAGAGTAAAAATAGCTTATCAGTTTGATCATAGTTCCTTTTTTGTTTCGTCGCTTATATATATAATTATGACTTTTGCCGTACCAATTTGAGATAATACGTATTAATTATCTCTGAGTTCGAATATTTAAAAAAATTAAGGTTTAATATTTAACATTACGATATTTTTTGTTTAATGCTTTTTCAGACATAAATGTCTATATAAACCCAATATATAGCAGGAAGCAAAGCAAATAAGTTAAAGTAGTTTTTTCAATCCCGCAAAATTGCGTTATAAATTATTTACTAATAATGGAAAATCGATTTCAACATTTGAAATTCAAGTATGAAATATTATAGGCAAGTAAACATTAATAACGATTTGATAGTTGGTCATTATAATTGATTAATGATGCATTCGTTGAAAATGAAACGAGACCACCGTCAAGAACTGGAGATAAGAGAAACAGTTATGAATATAAGATAAGCTTGACAATAAGTTAGATTTAAAACCGAATGCTACACGAATGATTTCAAACAATAGAGCCATCTTATCGCGGAAAAGGAAACGGTTAACAGAGGAAAAAGAAAGCAAAGAAATCTCGTGTGATTGGTCAAACTGCAAACGCGGTCTTACTTATCAACAGACCCAGTAAATATTTTGTTAGACGAGAAAAATTGTTTATTCTGATCTGAACGTCGCGTATAGGTATTGTCAAGTTGATTCATATGTCGTACTTTGCTTCTTGCTCATTGGATTATCATCGTCAATATCATCACAGTCGTGTTTTCTGTTTATTGCACTGCAAAAAATAGTCTCTTAGTGATTATTAAAACAATAAGTGTTTAACAAACTTTTTTTTGCAGTTTATTCTAAAATACAATGTGAAAATGAGACGATTCTCGTTTTCTATATTACGATTTCAAAACTGTTTCCAGGCACCTGTTTTGCTGATGACACTATTTCAAATATGGAAAATCTAGTGGAGACGATCACTGGAATTCCGGCATTGGAACATTTAAACACTTCCGCACTTCCTTCGCTGGAAGATGCAGCAGATTTGTTCCAAAAAAAGTGCGAAAAAAACGGTGGCCCTGAAGCCTTTGATCGAGCTAATAAGGGCCGGGAAGCTATAATGGAGTGCTTCAAGAATCTTATAAATACGACCGAATTGCAAAAGGAAATGGAGATTGCTCGGCCACATGGCGAGCTTGACACCGTATTCAAAAAGTATTGTGGTCGAACACCCATTATGAAGCAGTGCGTTGAACAATTTATTCAATCTTTCGAACCTTGCCTCGAACAGAAGGAGCAGGAAAATGTCAAAATTGTGATGAACATCACGGACGCCCTACTTGGTTTTGTTTGCTTCAAAGAAGGAGACAGAATTGCTCGTTGGTTTCAATTTTGCTTATAAGTCATACAGTTTATTGTCATTCATTGTTTATTACGATTAAATATGATTATCAATTGACTTGCTTTCGTTTTAGTGTTTATCTCGGCTCAAGGACCAGAATGTTTCCAGCAAAAACAGAATGATTTGCAAGAGTGCTTAAACAATACCTTCGGAAGCTATGCTCCAGTCGCTAGTCTTACAGACGCTGGTGGCTTATCAGACATCAAAACGCTTCCATCGCTGCTGTTTGGTCTCAAAGAATGCCAGTTCGTATTAAACTTTGACGTCCATCAGCCGCATGCGTTTCGCATAACATTTCTATTTTCTTACCAAATGTGATTTTAATGTGAATCACATTTATAAAGTCAACATTTGGATCGTTCACTACCTTAACTTTATCTTCCATCAACATGATTTTTAATTAAAAAAGTAAATACAGAATTGTTTTTCCTCTTCATTACAGACACATCGAACAATTGCAACGATGCTCGGTAAGGAAGCTGGAGGCTTGTTCAGATCCAACGCCCGGAAACATTGTAGATTCGCTTTTTGATTTTATCAAAAAGTCCACGCCATGTGACAACTTACTAAAGGAAGCTAAGGTGGCCGCAAGAATCAGCGACGTTAGTTCATCGCAAACGTTCCACGCCTCTTTGTTCACTACCACAATTGTCTTACTTTTCTTACGGATTGTTTAAAAACTTTTATTAATTTGTTTTTTATAATTATTCATTTATATATTTTTTATACCAAGATTGTTATTTATCACTGAAAAAATTAACGGTATTTTTTCCTATTAGGAAAGTAACCATCCAAAATCTTTGTAATAAATGATTTATAAATTATTGGGGGGAAAATTTATATAAATGTAGAACAACGCATGGAAATTACACAGAAATTTTCCCCATAAATTTATTGGAAAAATTTAGGTTGATCGCTTTTAAAGTCTAAATTCCTAAATTTGTAGGAAAAATGTAGTGTTAATTTTTCCGTGTGCACTTACGAATTTTTATCAATTGACAAAGGTTACCCAATCATTTATTTCAATTAATTTACTCCATTCACCATGTAAGTGAGCCATCGATTTATAACATAGAAATGAATCGTACATCAACAACAATGAATAAAAAATGTTTTTGAACGAAACATTATTTAATTTGGATTACATTTGTTCAAACTTACAGCTAATGCTGCCATGTTATTCTAATCTAATAAAAAATATCGGAGTAATTACGAAAAGTGAAAGTAATTACAGTACCATATTTCAAAACATTTATAAATAATATAATTACAAACAAATAAAAGGTATTAACGTATTACGAACACTCAAAAAATATGTTAAAGATTACTCTGGTCAATGGACAAGTTTTTACAAGACTTTTGAATACTATAATTTTTTAAATAAAACTCTTGTAATAAAATAAATTAGGTTGATTAAATTAAATTAATTTGTATCTGATAATTACGTAAGATATTTTAATTTCCAATCTACAGTCCTTTCAAGAATGATTTCTTATCACTTTAAAATCCGCATTTTTTTTATTAGGATTTAATACAAGTTTTTCTAAATTTCAATGTTTCAATTTATACTTTACTGTAAATATTTATTTAATAAACGATTTTTAAATCATTATTTGGCTTTTGTTTTGTTTTATGGTAACCCTACTAAATGATCGAATGCACGATCATTCCAAAAGCAGGGACCCAATCCTCAAATAGATCAGATTGCTTCCGACTGATTTCTTCTATGTCCGCGTTAAATGTTTCATGCAATTATAGGGAAGAGGACGTCCATGTGAACTGGCTGTAAATTTGACTTGTAACTTTCCAGCAAAAGAATGAAAATTTACATAGAATTGAACGAGGGCAGGCTGATAAGAATGTAAATTTTCAAACTTTTTATGTAAATTAAGTTGGAGAGAATGTAACGTTACATGGAAAATTTGTTATAGTGTTTTTGATGTAAATATACATGATGTGAATAATGAAATGAAATTTTACACCAAAAACCTTACAACGAATTTTCCATGTAACGTTAGTTTCTCTCCAAGTGAATTTACATGAAGAGCTAGGAAATTTACATTCTCATCAGTCTTCCCTCGTTCAATTCAATTTACAATTTACAGCTAGTTTACATGGGCATATTTTTTCCTGTAATTGCATGAAACTTTTAACACAGGCGGAAACAGATGTAATTTAGTATGAAATTCCCAGGTTCAGAATGGTTGAAAAAAATTTTTTTTTTTTTGCAAGGAAATAAGAATTGTTTAAGACGGTATTACACGATCATTTATTTACGTGCAATAATCAATCAACTGTATTTTCTCTTTTACATAGCTTATAGTACTTTTAATTTTATTGCTCTAGCGGTAAAGCAGCGCCTAAAAAACCCTAAAAAGTCCTAAGAAATCCTACAAAGAAAAAGGAGATGACAAGTGTAAATTGGCGCCTGTGTCGAATTTAATTGTACAGTGGCTATGTTCAATCTCGTTTGTGATTCCTCATTGGCTTAAACTTTAGCGGATCGATTTGAATCATTCTTTGGATCATATAAAATTTGATTCTATTATGTGCTACGAGCGTTACATAAATTTAAAATTAAAATTTAATGTCTTCTGAAATGTGACATTAAATTTTATGGGATGAAAAAACAGTAAAATTTGTAATATTTATTTTGTACAATTTAATCTCATATTACGGAAGATATTAAATTTAATTTAAAAAAAATTAAATAATAAATTAAAATATATTTAAATTAAAGTTAAATTTTAAATTAATATGACGCGCGAAGCTCGTAATTGAATCTAGTAAATTTAAATTTTAAATTAATGAAACGCTGTTAGTCCATAATACAAACAAGTTTCATATGATTCGGCGAAAGATTCAAATTGACCCGCCAAAGTTTAAGCCAACAAGGAATCACGAACGAGACTGAACATAGCCACTTTACAATTAAATTCGACATAGGCGCCAATTTACACCTGTCAACTCCTTTTTCTTTGTAGGATTATGCGTTACAAGTGTTACATTAATTTAAAATTTAATTTTCAATTAGAAAAACTATTTTGTTCTTTTCTCAAAATTATGTAAATTTAATATCTGCTGAAATGTAAAATTAAATTTTATGATGACCAAAAAAGTAAAATGTATAATATTTACTTTATATTATTAATTAAATTTTTAATATTTACTTTGTATATTTACAAATTACAATATAATTTATTTCTCGAATATATAAAATATTTTATAAATCTTACAAGCGTTTTTCGTTTCTATTTTATTGCTAACAAATAATAGAAAAAAAAACCATGTAACATTAAGGAAGCATTTTATTTCAACCATGGAATGTGTTACTTTTCACATTTTCCACTGCTTTTCAAAGAAAATATATTAATAAAGTACAAATGGTCTACTAAATTGCGTTCTATATATATTTTTTTTTGTAATGTCTTAAACTACTAATTCAAAATTATATTGTAATTTGTAAAAAAAGAAAAACAAAAAAAAACAAAAACAACAAAAAATAAATAAATAATAATAATAATAATAATAATAATAAATAAAATAAAAATAATAATAATAATAAATAAAAAAGATAAATTTCAACTTTTTTCCCCATCTTATTCAATTTAATTTAACATTTCAGGAGATATTAAATTTAAATAAAATTTAAAATAATAAATAAAAAATTCTGAATTGAATTTATATTTAAATTTTGAATCAATGTGACGCGCGTAATCAAATCTAATAAGTAAAAATTGACTCACCGGTAACGTCCCACGACGAGGGGATGCCAGGAACAAATACGTACTGACCTTAAAATCCCGCGGTGTCCATCGGCGACCCAAAAATCGACCAGCGCGGCGAAAAGAAGAAACAGCAGCCATCAGCAACAGGCAGCAACCACAAATGATAATCACTCGCGGAAACACGACACACGACGTCGCGACGACAACACTTAAATCGAAAAAGTTTAAAAAAACGCCAATACTTTATGGCGGTTATAAAAAGCAATGGACGTGCGGTCGAACGTTGGAATATTTTCGCGCTGAAAACTTGCGTCGCGTAGCTTTGAACAAGGAAGATCACCCAACGGTTTCAAGCACTGCACCTCAAATGCTAGTCTTTTTACAGCGAAAGTATATGCGCCTTCTTCTCACTCTCGTTAGCACGAGCGCGCGCGAAGTACAGCGTCGTTGGAAAGGCGCGGACAAAATGGGGTGCGCGCGCAGGCGGGAGCGTGGCGGCGGCGGTGGCGGCGTCACTGTTGCTAGAACTTCTAAGAAACGTTCAAAAAAAGATAAACATCAATATTATTATACTTTCCGTATTACTGTGTTTATAATTCTTTATTTTTGTAACATTTTTATAATGTTAAAATTAAAACTTTTTTTCGTTATTATTTATTGTTTTTGCATTTTTCTTTATTAATTAAAATTTTTATTTTTGAATTTAATATTAGATATTTTAAATAATGGAATTTCGGAATCCAAATTTTGTGATTCGGTATTTTTAAATTTTTTGGGATATATAATCTTGATTATTTTCACTAAGAAAAACACGATGCAAAAAAAGTTATAATCGATCCTTATGGACGATTTTAGCATTTTCTTCAACGTGTTTCCTTAATCATGTTTGTAACACGTTTTGTATCTGGTATGTTGTATGTTAATATTAATAAGTAAAGAAATAAAATAAAAAAAAAAAACGGAAACAAAAGAAAAATTAACGACGAATATAGCGAATGAAAAGAAAAAGGTATTGGAATAATTTGTAAACAACATTACAAAAATTAAATATTACATCACCGTTATAATCAATATTATACAAACGATAAAGGAAATAAACACTGAAATAAAAAAGTATAACAATGTTTATGTTTATCTTTCGTTTCCAATGTTTACAAACGATTGTTCTTCAAACATTCTTATTATTGGAAGCGAAGGAGCTCACCTGAAGTTTAAATGAGTCAACCTGTGGCTAATAAATCTTTTTACAACAAAAGTATATGCGCCTTCTTTTCACTTTCGTTAGCACGAGCGCGCGCGACGTACAGCGTCGTTGGAAAGGCACGGACAGAGTGAGGCGCGCGCGCAAGCGGAAGCGTGGCGGCGGCGGTGGCGGCGTCACTGTTGCTAGAACTTTTGAGAAACGTTGAAAAAAAAGATAAACATAAATATTATTACACTTTCCGTATTACTGTGTTTATAATTTTTTATTTTTGTAACATTTTTATAATGTTAAAATTAATACTTTAACTTTCCGTAATCTGATTGGCTAAACATTTGCCGTCCTTTCCTTTTTTTTTTTTTTTTTTGTATAGCGAATTTAAAAAAATAAGTATTAGAATAATTTTCAAACAACATTGAAAAAAACTACATCACCGTTGTAATCAATATTATACGAACGAAAAAGAAAAAGGGATAATTATAAGCACTGAAATAAAGAAAGTATAATAATATTGATGTTTATCTTTCGTTTCCAATGTTTACAAACGATTGTTCTTCAAACATTCTTATTATTGGAAGCGAAGGAGTTTACCTGAAGTTTAAATGAGTCAACCTAATGCTAATAAATTATGTAAAATTATCGAAAGAATCGATCATTCGATTATATAATCGATTATAAATATCGATAGTCGGTTAATATTGCCTATTATTTGGTTAAACGAAAGAGAAGAGAAGTAAACATATTTTTAACCTCGCGACATTATTACTTATTTACCAATGACTTATCGACTATGTTCATATTTTTCGTATCTTATTATTGTTAGACTGACTTTTGGGCTTGATCTTCTATCCAGTCTGCTGCATCTAGATGTTATGTTAAAGTTGAAACAAGAAAAATATAGTAAGTCATTTTGCTAATAATAAAACAGTCTGTTTTAACGTCTAATATGCAGATTAATATTTAAATAAAACTTTATTATCTTTATTTTATTGTTTAGTAGATTTTGATAATTAAATTTAATAATTGAATTCAATTTAATTGTATATTTGTTGTATATTTTTTTGATTTTTTAAAATATATGTTGTGTCACTTCATGATATTAAATTAAGTTATTAATATATATCATTATAACTTTCAGATTAGCCTTCCTGACATGGCCAATAAAGAAAGAGGAATATTTAGATTAATAATTACTAATTTTATTGCGTCTTTGAAACCTGCACCAAGACCACGTTTAATAGGACAAGATTATTTTGGTACG
Source organism: Aradophagus sp. ZL-2020 (assembly GCA_022817685.1). NCBI lineage: Eukaryota > Metazoa > Arthropoda > Insecta > Hymenoptera > Scelionidae > Aradophagus > Aradophagus sp. ZL-2020. Next base: position 8,110 of record JABFOV010004709.1, read on the forward strand.
AAATACTATGAACAAGAAAAACGGAAAAATGGAAGTCATAATAAAAATCATAGATATTTTGTACCTTCAACAAAGGAAGATTTTGAACAAGAAATACCAGCTGAGTGGGAAGCTTGGTTGAGATTCCGTCGGCAGGAACCACCAACTGATGAAGAAATGTCTAAAAACTTTAATAACATTATAAGGACAAAAGAAAACGCGCGTAAAGTGAATGAAGTTCATTTGGAAAACACAAAATTAGTAGAAGACGTGTATCAAAAACAAGAAAGTTCTGTTAGTTCATTTCCTGTTTACAAAGAGTATAAAAATGAAGGACAGAATTACAAATTAAATGTAAAAAAATGAAAATATTTAATGCAGGTAATAATTGAAAAAGTTATATATCTTCTTTATTCAATGAATCATGTATAAATACAATTTATATTTGAGATATTTTTTAATTAAAAATATATTATAATTTGTATTATCATTATTATTAGGTGAATTTGTATACTTTGCACATAAAGTCAAACATCATTTGTATTTCTGTTCAATTACACGATATAAATATCAGAGTTTCAATATATCCAAGATGCAACAATTTATATTTTTTGCAACTTATTTTCAATGTTTACACTATGTTCGGTATATTTTAAATTCTCTATTTTGAATAGTAATAAAAACCACAACAATATTTCATTAAATTTTTTCGAGTGTGTATTGCCAAACAAGCAGAAAAAAATGTCTTTGCTTGTCACTGCTTTTACATTTAACTAAAAAAATTTAACACCTTGATTGTCATCAAATATTATAAGTTCTGCTTTCTGCAGTGCTTCTAGAATTTTCAGCGCCCTCAAAAGTACTTCATTATCAAGATTATGAAATTCTGAAATCATATAGAGATGTATTATTAGACGTTTAGAAGATTCTAAATCAAAAGAAAAATTTATATTACTTAAGTAACAAAAAAAAAAAAAATTTATTACCGATTATTCATAAAACTTTTCATTAAATAAATCTGCTTTATACTTTTTATTCTCTTTAACCATAAAAAACATACAAATAAAAACAATAAAATGCACTTTTGGTTTCTGTAATGCAACAGTACCAATTTAAAGTTCGTTTAAAAAAATTTTAAGATAGGGGCTATATGGAAACAGAGTCTTTGAGCGTGAGCCAAAATGAAAACTTTTTCGACCCTAGCGTAGATATACAATAACAATACAGTATTTATATTTACCTTCATCTAAAGTACCATCTCCCTGAGTCAGTTCATAAAGAGTACAAACTGAACCTATTAATCCTTTGTTTTGAGCCCAGTTGTAAATTATTTCAGCCCATTCTTCAAGGGTATGATAGTAAATTAACCACCTTTGTTTGCTTTTATCTAACTGACATGCATGCCCTGATTTTGCAAGTTCTTCCAACACTAACAAAATTACATCCTCTGGTAACTTTCCTATAAAAATAAAAAAAAAAAAATTAAAAAAAGAAGAAAAACAATCAAGTATAGTTTATGTATAATAATCAAAAAGATGACGGTGGTAATATGAATATGATTAATAATAAAATAATGAAAAGCACCAATTTATTTCATTCAATTGGAAATAATTTGGTTTGTAATAACTTAAAAAGGAAAAAAATATACAAAAGCTATATAATTATTATAATAAGGGCTACATAAAATAGTATTATTTGTAACTAAAATAAATAACATTTTGTTGTTGAGTTACTTTCAATGGATTCATTATAAAATAAAGCCGTTGATTGTGCTTCACGAATATCCAATATCGCTTGCTTATTGTTGCGATAATATTGGAGGACTAAACTTTTCCAAGCATTTAATTGTTTGGCTTTTGTTTCCAAGTGAGGTTGTAATCTGGAAAATTAAGTTAAATAATTTATCATAAAAATAAGCATTTTATAAATAAAATTTTTTAAGTTGATACAAAATTGTAAGGGTATCTGTAATAAAATTATTTGAATACAATCAATTTAATTTAAAGAGTCAACTTAATATTTTACAAGTATAAAACAAATAATTATAACAAGTTGTAGCTCAAAAGCTAACTTATGTTACAATTTTATAAATATATTAAATACAGACAATTTAATATTCTTACGTGAAAAATGGAGGAAAACTATAATGCCATGGCCACTCAAAATTTTCCATAATTTAATATTATATTAAACAACACCTAAAATGCAGAAATATGTTAATTAGACATTTATTTGTTATTGACATAAAAACACTCGAAAATGATTTTTAAGTTAATAACATTAAAAAAAATATTTAATTTATTTCGTTATTACCATTTATTACATAGAATATTATTACTATTTAGCCGGTATCAAATACTTTAAACGAGCAGCCTTATGTCACTGCAGCTGTAATGTTAATTGATGGTCTCGTTAGTAATGAGAATACGGTGGCGCTGCTATCGACCAGATCTATTTACATTGGGTTTAGGATTGTTTATCAAGTACACTTAAACATGACCCAACATAAAATGAATGGGAATGTCACAGGCCTGGTAATAATATTGTAGCCAACCAAAGACGCTACTAATAAAAGAATGCACTTAAGTGTACTAAATTGTCTGTCCTTTATTAATTCACCGCATTGTTCGAAACGGAAAACGCTATTGGTGATAAATACACATCTGTAGATAAAATACACGTATCTAGAAATTTTGACTTCTAACAGTTTGGTTACATTTCAGGAATTCTCAAACGTTGCTGTCACGACCTTCCATTATGAAGACTTTGGCAGCTCTGATTTTAGTTCTTTGGTATCAGTTGTGACTAACGTGTTTCGTAGTAAATATGGATGAAACGCGAAAAGAGAAGAATCCGTTGCTTTCCGTGGCAGGGCAGAATTTAACTCATAATTGTTTCGCCGCCAATGCCTTAATTGTTCCAGTGGCGCCTACAACGCTCCCACTGTCATTAGATGGTAAGTCTACTGCTCAAAAAAAAAGTAAAATAAACATTGACAGGTGTGGTTGAAATCTGACATCTGGATCAAATAATCAATTAACATTTTAACTATTAATTTTTACTATTAATTTATTACTTTGATTCAAATACTTTGACACGGGAATGATGCAAATTTTAAGAAATATAAAAGACAAATTTATATACACCTTCAAATTACATTTACATAGCTATAAAATGTGATTTGATTCACACTATTACTGTCACCGAAACTTGTCATATCAACCTTCAATTTTTTATTTTACGGCCAATTTAATTGTCAAATAAATTTAAAAATTTTAGATTTTAATTTTTATTATATTTCAAATTTTCATAGTGGTGAAAAGAGCTTTTTTTGGCGTTTCGTTCCGTGTGCATCTGTGAACTCATTAGTAAGGTTTGGATGTACAATGCCTCAAACGCTTTGAAAGCATTAGGCAAATCATTCCTCATATACTGCCAGTCAAACAAATTCAACTTAATACAGACGTTAAATCACTATATATTTATATAATTCAGACAAAAACAACTAATGAACTCAACATATATTAGTTAATCATATTTTTATTCATATCCTTAGTAGTGTCTTTAAAAACTAAATTAATAAATAACTATTTTAATTATAACACTCACTTAGTTCTTTTTCATTCTTGTTTAAATATTTGCATAAAATATTGTGAATTTGAGACTATATTGCATGACAATAATCATGTATTTATTATCATGTTATTGACATAATGTGAATTGTACGTATTATTGTGTAATCACCTCAAATCTTCTTCAAAATTCAGGTTTTATAAAGTTTTTTACTCGCTTGTCATCGTTTTCATTTATAAGTCTATTTGTATATTTTTTGTACATTTTGTTTTTAAACTTAATACGTCTGTATCTTAAAAATTAGTTCCTTCAGTTCTTTGGGCTGGTCTAGATGAATATCTTTGTGTATAAGGAAGATCAAGAGTATTTCTTCTTTGAATGCAGTATAAAATACTGATAACTATCAAAATTATAAGCAGCACAATAAATAGAGCTCCTAATACCACAGCTGCTATTTCTCCTGCACTTAAATTGTACCAGGCTGAAAAACAATTTCACAATCGTTTTATTTGCTGTAAGTAAAATGAGAATCCGTAAAATATGATAGATTTATAATATTACCTCTAACGTCTATAATTTGCGTTCTTATATTTCCTTCAGCGTCGACTGCTTTAACTTCCACTATTGGATTGCAACAACTATTTGTATAATAGAATCTTTTCGTAGATTTAGTTCCACTTATATAATCAACGGTAGGATAAATTCCACGAGGAGTAGATATTACTGTCTTCAAACCTAATAATAAAAGAAATATTATCAATTTTGTCTAAAAAAAGGGACAGGGCTAACTAATAATATAATTTTTTGCAATATGTGCATAAAAAAGTATTTTTTTACAACTTGCCTGATTGAAAATCCTCTGCTTCAATATTTACACTCCACCATGTTTTTGAGCACTGATGGCTATTTAAATTTCCAGCACAATTGTTGTTGAAATAATACCTTACATTTGGTCGGGTATCATCTTGATACTTTAAAATAAACAATACATTATTTCAAAGTTTCGTTAGTATCATGTATGAACTAAAAACTATAAAATATTATAATAAAAAAAATTTACTTACTCTAACTACTGATTTCTTCAGAAACAAATATGTCGATTTCTGGACATTGAATGAGATCGGGTGTACCGCATAAATGCTTAATGTTACAGTTCCATGATCTATGTTTAAATTGGGTGGTATTTGAAAGTTCAATCTAACATTGATTTTTTGTCCGGCTGGTAAGATGAACCTTTTGAAAAACCGTTTCCTCTATTACATTTTCAAATTCAACAACATATGTTTCAAGTTTAAAAATTGTAGTTTTATAGTACAAAACAATGTAAATTATCTTTATACAAACCTATTTTTAATAAAAGGCGACAAAATTAAATCTGTGGAAGTCGATTGTGCATCAGCGAGTAATGTAAATGGGTAATTATTTGTAATTTCAAATATAACCGATTGGTCAATGCCTCCATTAAGATTTGGTTCGAAGATCAATTTTGAGTCTGGGCTCACATCAACGGTAAAATATTTTCTACGTGAGATTATATCGAAATCGGCGCTTTGGAGATTTTCTATTTCAAATGCTTCATTTGCCCTTGATTTCACTGAAATAACAGGTACACTAGCGTTGACAGGTTTCGCAATTTCAATATCGTTTCTCGTATTCTCAGGTTCATACTCCACATTGTTGTTATTGTTAGGTTGTGTATGATGGGGT
>JABFOV010004710.1:0-13366 GCA_022817685.1 Aradophagus sp. ZL-2020
ACATGGAAGATGCTGGATATAGAATTTACATCTACTCATTGTTTATAAAAAAGTTCGAAAGTATCCGTATGGTTTGTAGAAATTAACTTTATTACACATAAAATTCTTCATTCTCATAGATAATAACTAATTTCTACATGTGATTTTAAATAATTTAGTAAACAGGATGCTTTTTTTTTCTTCAATCAATTGTTTAATATAGTGTTGAAGTGGTTGACTTGCGGTATTCAATTTTATATTTTAATTTTTAAACAATCTGTTATAACGTGACACAAAATATACATAAACGTATTTCTTTATTGCATCAGAAATTAAAAATTGTATTTTAAAATGTAAAATCATCTAAATAATTTGTCTTACTGAAAAGATACTTGGTGCTTTTTGATAAATACATTTTTTATATTGTATACGTTATTTAAGAGAATGGCGTTGTTTCACATTATAGTATTTATCAGAAAGTTTTGTTTAAACATTCAAATTAGTTTCTTTTGTTACACCTTCATGTAACTGTGATAGTCCATTGTCTTTGAACTATGCAATAAAGATGATTTTATAAATTTTACAATTTCTCTTTTTTGTGATAGTTTTATTAATCTCTTTTAACTTTTATTTAACCGCTAATATAACGGTGAGCCAAAAAGTGCGTTTCTAAAAAAAATGATCCAAAGTTACTTATACTGTACCACTAACATCAAATAAAGTCTGAAGTATGTCGAAAATAATGAAACCCAAAAAACATCAGAAAAAAGGAATTTCTAAACTAACAATTACATTAGCGAAGTCGCATTAATTTTGAAGAAAGAACCTATTCTGTAATAACATTTTTTCCTTTTTCATGATCAAGTTTCTTGACAGAATTTTTAAAAACACACTCATATACATATATATATATATATATATATATATATACACAAAGATTATACATGTATTGCATATAAAGCATCTCATGGATACTTGCATTTTTCATTTTTATGTAAAAAATAATACCTAGTTGCAGTTTTATTGAAAATCATGACAAAATTTCCAATTGTATCGTCTATTACAGATTGTATAAGATTTCATTACTGGTCAATATTCTATCGCGATTTCCAATAAATTTTTGATCAGGAAGAATCAAAAGAATTTGATTATATGAAACAAATATGACATGCTTTATATCAAACGGAATTCACGACGAGAAAGGACGATGATGAACATGTAACTGTCATAATAACAAATGGTCTCTATTCATTTACATGTAAACCACATTTGAGCGTCTCCAGGAGTTGAGTTACCCTGACAAAAAAGTTAAAGAAATTCAGTTCAAAACAAGTTGATTATTCAGATAATAAAAAAATTCCACTTATCATGAAAATAATCCACTTTGAACTGACTTTTTTGTGAGTGTACAAAGTCGAAAAGCCGATCACTGTCGTCATTGGCTGTTAATTATTATTATACATTGCATACTGTGTATGTGCGTTAAAATTTAAGTACGATTTCGCGTCATATTTTGTAATTCACATATTGCGGCATGTACGTCAGTACCGAATAAATTGTCAAGATTGCAAACACTTGAGTTGTACAACAGTCGTTGCATAGATTGAAGGATAGTAAAAAAGAAGACTGCGATTGAGAAATTAATTGTTGTAATGTTCAGCGTTGTGATAACTGATTTAATCTCAAAATTATTTGACGCGAATCGTTAGACAGCAGCGTTGAAAAATGCAGTTCATTATGAATAATTGCAATTTTCGAAGAAAATGGTCAGGCCTATAGTACTTAACGGAAACTCCCTGGCTAATCTGTGTTAAATTGCAACTTCAGTTTTAATTGTATGATCATCGCAATCCATTGTCTATGAATTATTTTATTAATTTTAATTGACTTTATATCGTTAATTTCTTAATAGGTTAAAGTATTGATGTAAACTGGTTTAGTGAAAAAGTGTTTCCTTCAGAAAAATTGCCTTTTTGTATAAAAACTTTAATTTTTTTATTATTAAAAGTATATTAGACTTCTTAAAAATTATTATAGGAACAATGAAATTCAGATCAATTTCATCTCAATGACTTCTATACAATGTAGAACTAAATTGTTTTTCCACCGCGAAAGGCTACTCGTTTCGTTTCATTAGCAATGGATTGGAAAATCTTTTCTCCCGTTGACATTAATTCGGTCGAAACGACGTCATGCCAACGACAAATTGTATCTTTGTTTCAATTTACCGTGCTTCGTTCTTTCTCTTCAACAAAAATACAGCAAGTCTCGGGCACGTGATTGCACGCGTGTCTCTTTGAAGTCCTGCAAATTGAATCACTTAGCGGCCGCTTTGCGCCCGGCTCGATACTCGCTCGGAGCAAAGGGTTCGACGGTGATCAATAAACTGACCCGCGCGAATCTCAAACCAAATAGCTTAAATCCCCCGCTCGTTTCATTTCAGGAAGGTAAATTTTTTACGTGCATTAGATCCGTCCCTCTCAATCGCCTCATTATTTTTAAGACTCAATGCAACGTGTGTAATAAAGTAAAATGATTTTCTTCCGAGGGATGCTCTCATACCAACGAGAATTATGCTGAATTTTTGACGTCGAGTGTCTTGTCGAATTGAGTGGCCTTGTCCTCGAGTTAATGACAAAGCATCGGCATCGGCTTTTCGAAAACGAGCTCTGCTCGCATGTTCTTAGCGCGATATTATCGTACGCACACTACCGTCCATTAATTTCAGTAAATGAAACAAATCTTTGATTTGTTTGACAAAAAGTAATTTATGGGAAAACGGGAAATACAAAGTATTTTGACATTAAGAGTATTAGAAGATGGTGTCTATAAGGAAAAAGAGGGAAAGAAAAACGAGCGAACTTTGCGAGCTTTGTATGTGCAATTGGCAAAGTATTTTAATGTAAAATTTTATGTAGGCTGCGGATAATAGCCATGTTGATTTACTTAAATAAATAAACGGTGGAGTGTGTATTTTATAGTAAATGTAATAATGACATAGCGTGTATGATGAAATTTAACAAGAAATGAAAAATGACAGATGCTGTACATACTTTTTAGCAAATAATGTGTGAAAATAAAATTGTATTTTTATTCCACTTTGTTGAGTTATTTTTCTTTCTCAAATCCAAATCTTTTCAAAACAAATTTAACTTACAATATGTAATTTTGGTTTAAAAGTAAGTACATTGATAATAGATAAAAAACGCTTATGCAAGTTTGTATAATGTTATTCAATTTATGAAATATATAATATGAAAATTATGAAAATTTCATAATGAATATTTATAACCTTTCTAATTGTTCTTTCATATAAAATTTGCATAATAAACTTTCATGTTTTACTAGTTCATTTTTAGTAGGGATACAATGAAGCTGATGAATTAAATAAAAGATTGATTTACAATTTTCATTAATATATATTTATTGTAATATATCGATAACAAAAATATGTACACATAAATTATTTGTACTGAAAATAATATACATGTACAACAATATTAAAATATTTGCTAGTGGTATACTTTTTTTCAGGTGTAAGTAATTGTAATAAGCGCGTAATTGCATTATTACGTGCGACTTCGTTGAACACTCACGAGAAAAAAACATTTCTCAAATTCGATCAAGAGATGCCACGATGATCAACAACAACAAATGTATTTAACGAATAAATAATAACAAAACAAGATATTAACTGGGTATTATAATTATATACAACGATAAATAAATGTGATGAAATGTATTGTACAATTTCTTTGCGAAAATGAGTCGACTGCACGCAAATATAAAATCGCGATTATTTACACATATTTTTCCAAAACGCTGTTAGAAAATTTAATAAAGTTCATTACATGGATATCTTTTTTTTAATTTTTTTACTTACTTTTTTTTAGAAAAATGACAGAGCTTGTAAAGTTGGTTATAAACTTATTTCACAATTGCTTTCTCCATTTGATAAATTTCATAAAAGATCACTACTTATGTAAAGCTGATTAACAATTTCTTTTTCTTCATATTTAATCAATTCATAATAATTCTTACTTCAAAAACACATTTAACAGTCTTGGAATGAGAAATTACGCGAAATATGTCAGTCAGAGTGACAAAATTGTGCGCATTTATGGCAAGCGTATTTCATATTTACACATGAAGCCTAATGATTACAAGTATTACGTGAAGTTTAGTTATTGTTATATATTATTTTCTATCATATATTTCATTATTATCATAATTTATTCATTTACTTTGACTATCTAAATAACAAGGTTCATTGATTTTCAGATTTCATCAACTTTTGTATTCAGACAAGATACCATAGACTAATTATATAAAACGACACAATGTATCCAAAAATCAAGAACTTTGTATACAAACAATAATTTATTTTTATTCTGATAGAATAAAACTGTGACAATATTTCAAATGTTTTTAAATATATAGCCATCAAGCATAAAATTTGTGATCTAAATTTACAAATAAGATGATGAATTGAAAGGAATTATTTCAAATGTATAAAATTACAAAAGAAAAAAATGTATTATTGATTTTAACGACTAATGTAACCTTACATTAGTACAGTTGCAGTTTATTTGCAAACGCAAATATTAGTCAAGCTATTGTCACGTTCAAAATGCTCTTTCGTTCTGAATAACAAACTTTAACTATCTAGAATTTTGGTTGTTTTGAAACGCTTCATTATCGTTGACTTCATCAGCAGGAGATGTCTTAATAAAATCAATGTCCGTTGATAAGCCATCTTCAATGTACGTTATGGGATTGGAATCGGTATTATTTTGTTCTTTCTTGTTGTCACAAGCATCCACTAACCATCCTTGATTGCTGTCAACTTCACGCGATACAACCAGGAATAACTCTTTTTCTTTGCTATCTATTTGGTCTTTCAAGTAAGCGATCAAGTCACTGTCCTAACAAAAATGATACAATTTTTAATTTAAGAATTAAAAAGAACTAAAATGTTGCGAAATATTTTTAATTAACTGCAAATAAATGGGTAAATTGTTTAATGATACGCTTATAAATAAATTGACTTGTTTATTTGAATGAAAATATTTGTTGTATCCCTACAAGAACACTAATCCAAATTCAATTCAAATTCGATAATAATTCAATATTTTAAGCGATTTGCAGATTTATTGACTAGATATTTTATCAATATGCGAATATCTACTCCATCCATATCGATGTAACATTGACGGCGTTGATTCAATATCGTCAGTTGATTTATTTAATATATATTATTGAATAAATGTTGATTAAATATTGCAATTTGATATTGAATCCATGTTAATGTCAACATGTTATATCATTATGGATGAAGTAAATCAATAAATCTGGGAGTCACAGAAAATATTTTATCGAATTTGCATTAGTGTTCCCTTAGGAATATGTTATACATGGATATTTATATATACATGTTTAAAAAATTGTTTCATACTTCTCCAATAAGTTGAGGTGAATCTAGTTTAGAATCCAAATTATAAAAAGCGCCATTTATTTTTTTCAAAGCAATCCAATGACGCCGTTTTAAAGGTAAAAATACAAAGCCTAATTTGTATTCCGTTGGAACATTCAGTATAAAACCTTCAATATTATCCAGACAGAGACATTTGGGATCTCTAAAAAGTTATATCAAAGTACATTAGCATTGATACAAAAAATGCATTTAATTAATCATTTATAAATTGAAAAACAAATAAAAAGTGAATGAAAACATGCAAAAAAAAAGATATGATATCAAAGAATAATTGAAATAATGTCAAACCTTCGCTTATCAAACCAGACGGCCTCACAGCCTCGTCGCTGTAAAGCAGCCATGATAACATTGATGTCATAATTGCCGATTCCCAAAAGCGATTTGTGTGGATTAATCCACACGTCGGGACTGAGGCTGTCGCAAATTTGATCCAATTCTTGCTTACTGAACCCTCGCTCTTGAAATAAGTTGTTTAATGCGTGTAATGCACATAGCTCCCTGACCTAGAATGATAATGAATACAATGTTATATACATGGTTCATGACTTAAAATTATTATAATATGGAACGAACAATAATGAACAATAATGAACAATATGAAAAAACAATAATGGAACAGAAATTACGGTCACTGAATTTCACTTTCAAGTTATTGGATATTTGCACTTGATTGGTCTAATACTTTAATTTAAAATTGTCATTTAAAACTTGACACTGACTCGCTATTATATTATTTATATTTTCATAAAACATTTTTACGTAAATGTTAGTTTTAGAAGTGAGAAATGAATGATAGATATTTTCAGAAGTATACCATGCCATGTTTTTTTTTTTTTTTTTTTAATTTCTCACCAATAATTTTTGATTGATTGATTGAGAAAATAACAACAAGAGGTCAATGTTCAATTGATTTCCATGTAAACATAATGACTTCTGTTTTCAGCAGTTGAATTAATCATTTGAGTAAGAGTTAACTGACTTGTTATGAAATATTTATTTAACATTTTGATTAAATACCTGTCGCTCATGGTATATAGAGCCAGTCATATCAGTCGTTGTATTCGCGACCATCACAACCACATAACTCGTTACACTTAGTTAGTTTGAAAAGTCGAGCGACGTCGAGATTCCATGAGAAAATCGCGATTCCAAAGAGTCGGCGCCTGAGTCAGTGATTTAAAGTTGAGCGTAGGCGGGCGTCGATAAATATTAATACGTTTAACTAATATTAATACATATAACCTCGATAACGCTTGATTGTAGGTTGTTGCTGCGATCGTGATACCGAATCGTACCACCATCAACGCGTGAAAACCAATCCGCTTTTTGCAGCTAACGTGGCGATGCAGCAAGGTGCAACAACGACGACGTTCGCCAAACCGATTCGGTAGTTTGCTATCTCTTTTTTGTATTAAAGTATGACGAAAACAGACTGTGCTAATTGGAGTTTATCTGTCAAAAATGTCGTCTTATTTAAAAGATAATAATGAATTTCACCTTTTTTGAATGTAGAAGAATGTAACTTTTCAAAAATTGCAAATAAAAACAATCTGAAATAATAAAAAAATGTTGTCATTTGTTATTTTTAACAGAAATAAACTAACTTGATTGTTTTGATAATGCAAGTCATAGCACATGTAAATAATTTATATGTATATAAATGTCATACCTTTAAAACAGCTAAACAAATTAGTTTAGAAGTGATGAATTTTTAAAAACTAATAATTTTTAGTGAAAAGCATTGTAACTGAACAATTTAAATTTTGATTTATCAAGTACAAATAATTTAAGTCCCCTTTTTCATCTTCTTTTGTTAAATTGTATTCAATTATCTCTTTAAATTTTCAAATAATCTATAGGAAAAGAAAAATGGATTCTTAGATGAAAGTTAATTACTTCAATTGATTTTTAGGTTTGTAACGTGGATTTCCTCCAAATAAATAAAAATAAATTAATATTATTATACTTGTGTGAAATTGCAATTTATTTTTGAAACAGTTTTATTTTTATGGCACTTTTGGTATTATTTCTAATTCAGTATAATGTGTATTTGTTTTTCAAAGAAAATAATTAATATACTTTGATATTCAATAGGTAAATATCTAACAATATTTAATAGTAAGTCTGATTATTTATTTAAAGGAAGTAAAAATCATGAGAAAGTTAAACATATCAGTACCAAATCTTGTACAAGATTTTTATTTCAATAATAAAATAATGTTATCTGATTTGATTAAAATATTAACAGTTGCTGTGAGAAGTGAGGATAGTAGAATCACTTAAAAGACTTAAGTGCGCTTTCCGTAGCTTCTTTGATAATTTGACTTCTTATTCCACCTTTACCTAGAAGCAAACAAGCATCCCAAGTATCGAGCTGAGCACGATTTTGCCATTTTGATTAGAAAATTGTGAGGAACAGTTTTTGTGAATCACATAATTCGACAACTTTTGGACAAAGGGATCGAACGATTGGTGTGATAAAGTGAAATCGAAATGAACAACAAATTATTGCTCAACTACAAAAGTTTGAAAAATCTTATTAAATCTCGATTTGTATCTACGTGATTAACAATACACAATAACAAATGCATAACTGATTCAACATAATCGGTGGCGTAGCGTATTCTCTGGTGAAAAAGTTAAATTAAAGTATCTTTGTAAAAAAGAAAGGAAACAATTAAGTAGAACAAAGGACTCGGTGGTTAGACTCAACGATGCCCTTTACTTCTTACTCTTTAATTTTTCAGACAGATCATCAAATGTCGGATCTTGGATGTTCAACATCAAACTGTTGCCACTAAGGTACACGCGATTGTGTGCTTGGGAAATCTGAAAACAAAAATAATATTATATAAATATATATTATATAAATATAATAGTTTATTATTGATGATACTGATGAAGTGAGTAAAATTCTATAAAATAATATTACAGATTGCAAAATTCAAATAAATTTCTGGAATGAAGAAAGCGTTTCAGATAGAAATTAAAATAAGTACCGTGCGAGAGATGTTTTGGGCTGCTCTGATTTTTCTCAACTTTAGATAACCAGGATTTTGGCCAACAGCTAAACCAAGGTGCACTGTGGTTAAGGAATTCACAATTTTATGTTTGGTCTATGTAAATTTCATGCAAAAAAAATCTTCATTATTTTATATAAAAAAAATTTAAAAACAGTACAACAAATTATATAAAATATCAAATCTCATATTAAAAGTTCCAGACTATTCCAGCTAAACATCAACTTTTAAATTGAGATTAGACTTTTCCAGACTCAATTTAAAAATAATTAATAGTTGATTGGAATCAATAGAAACTTTTAGCATGATGTGAGTAAATCGAACTAATTTTAACTATAAAAAAAAAACAGATTTTATTAATTTTTCGTTTAAAAGGATATCATTCGTGCAGCTTCAGCTTCACCCTCAGCTTGTACAATTTTCTGTTGTTTCTCTTGCTTCGCTCTTTCCACAACGAACGCAGCACGTTGTGCTTCCTGTTGAGCGACTTGTTTTGCTTCAACAGCCGCTGTATATTCTTTACCAAAACTCAGTTCAGTGATAGACACATCATCAAGAATAATATTAAAATCACGTGCTCGGTCCACTAATTCTTTTCGCACCATCATTGATACTTGTTGTCGCTGTGTAATCAATTGGGAGGCATTGAATTTTGCTACTACTGACTTTAATACTTCATTGCAAATGCTGGGCAAGACCTGAAAAATTAAGTTATTGTCATTATTTATGTTTATTCTTGATTGTTACATGAATGAATTAAAAGTAAAAATTCTTTGAGATAATATAAAGTAAAAATTTCAAATTTCTGAGATTTTAAGATTAAGATTATTTTTACTATCAATTAAATAAGTAAATGCAATGAAAAACAGATTTAATATTTTTTTAAATTTGCAAATATATAAGTTCAAAAATAAGGTAAAATTCTTTATCCGTGACAATGTTCATATTATTGTTTATATTTAATATCATATTATTGTTTATATTTAATACTCTATTTGAATTACTTTTTCATCATAATCCAATCCTAATTGACGATACATAGTAGGTAATGTGCCTGCGTCTGGTCGAGATAAAACTCTGAGGGAAATATTGACCATTTGCAAATCTTTAGATCCTGTCGGTGATGAAATATTTCTTGGTCTGCTTCTGATGTCGTAAATTATAGGATACTGAAACCATGGGAGACGAAAGTGCAATCCTTCACTCATTATGTCTTTTTGGATGCCACCAATTCTGGAGAACATTATCGCCCGATGACCACCTTCAACTGTTGAATTTAACAATTGATTATTAGTAAATCCAATAGAGTTTTATTGTTACAGACAAAAATTATAATTTTCATTATTATTTGTATTATTATTATTATTATATTTATTATACAATTATGTAAAATTATATGAATGTGGAATTAATGTATGTAATTATTAAAAAAAAATAATAATCAATTAAACAAATTAACTAAACTAATTAGAAACGTTGATTCTTTTTTGATGACATAATAAAGTAGGACTTTAACCTGTGTACATAGATTGAGACGCTCCATAAAATGCCGCTCCACCAAGAGCAAGTGCAACAACACCTTGTGGTTTTATGTTAGAAAGCATTTTGTTTTTTTATACCTACAACAAAAACATCAATAAAATTAGTTCTCTTTGATCTTTTGTAAATTCTCTTTGAATGGAATTTTATTTTAGATTAAAATAAAACTAATTATAAAAGTTAACCTAAGATGAGACAAGAATAAAGATAACTGATTTTGTAATTAAAGTGAAACAAGTATAGAACATTTATCTGCTACTGTTACATGTGACATCTTAATGCTATTAAATGATCAAAATGTCAATAAAATATTTAAGATTTACCTATAAAAATTTATATATTTAACACACGTGCATTCATTCAAAATGATTCTAAACACTGTACAGTGAACTGTGCCGCAAGATTTGCAAATAGTCTGCCATGATATTGCTGTCTTTCTTGGTACAATGGGACGGAAAGAAGATGAATACATACTACTAAGAATGTGTAAATAAGTAGTTTACATAATTCAAGTTTATTGATGATTCAGGTTCAATTCATAACTATATATTTTTATTTGTATATTAATTAAAAAAATTAATGAATAAGTAACCCTTTATGTAAATATTAATAAGTTATAATTGGTAATATAAAAATAAATTTGGGAAAAACTATTTTTTGTAAACAATAAATTATATTTTATTACATATAAAATTTTCACAGTATAATGTACAGATGTTAAATGTACTTCATACAAATTATAAACACAAACAATACATATAAAAAATACATATTTCACAATTGCAAGAAAAATCTTTAAACATTTCATTTCAAAAGGAATTGAGCTAAATCAAATGGAAATCGAACTAAATACTTGCATTTAAAATGAATGCCCTCTAAACGTTTTCATGGTACAATTCATGTAGCAACCATTTGTATGAAGTTTACAAATTTATGTATAGGAGCCATTATAAACAATAATCGACAATCATTTTGCTTGTAGATTAATTTGCTTTCAGTAAATGAATACATTTTATTGTACGAGTTTTTTTTTTAAAGAAGTCGAACAGTCGTTCAAAAAACTATACTTGGTATGAGGGAAGAAGGAGATAGGAATTCTTCATGAATATTCAACACTGTTCAAACAACTTTATAAACAAGCAATTGTCGCTTCATGTAAATATTAACAATAATAAAATCTCGCCTATATGTACAAATTTACTAACATTATTCATCTGTTGAAAATCTGCAATTTTCATTATTTTTCTTTAATTTCAGTTTTTCTTCTTCAAATTTTTACAGTCCTGTATACTGAGGTGATGATGATGAAAATGTGTTTCTCGCAGCGTCATTTCTTCTTGAATCTTCATTAGTTGGTTGGTCACTTATGTAAAATACAAAAATATTAATTGTGGCAGATATCTTTGTACATAATAACTTAATAATTGGAATGAGATCATTATATTTTCAGAATATTAATTTTTAAAGACAGTTTTTATATGTTGCATATGCTTATCTACTGACTTACCCAAAAAAAGGCATTAAAGACACTAAAGTCTGTCTGCAAGGACGTGATAAAAACGCAGGTGAACATTGAGCCAAACGTCCAACAACTCTTCTTAACCATTGCTGCAATTTAACTCGTCGTTCCTCCACAAATTTCGCATCCTTGAAATATTACCAAAATTGTAACATTTTGAAGTTTAATTATTATATTACTCAATTTAATACAAAATTTTCAATAAAATATTTGTATATTATACAAACAGACACGACAATTTTAAACTTACTTTATTTCCTATTGTTTTTTTAGGCGGGAATTCAAATGTCGTGACAATATTATCATGCTTTTTAAGTTCTCTGTACAAAGCATGAAATTGTGCATATCTTCTGTATATATTCCATTCAATATCACGAATACGAATATATATCTACAAAGAAAAAAAGTTTGTCAGAGGATTGATATAAAATATACCAACATCAAAATTAATGTTATCATATCAAATTGTAACAGCAGAGAGTATAACTACTTGATAAACGTGATGAATATCTGAAGATTGGCCAGTCAGGAAAGCAGAAGGAATCCATATGTGAATGAGACAAGGTGGTTCCGAAGGAAGGTCATCTTCGTTCAGAGGACCCCGAAGGCACTCCAATTCCGCTTGTAGCAATTTCACTAATCTTTCTCTGTGCACAAATGAAACTGTGTTATATGATTGACATACTAATACAATTTTATGGTGTAATATGAAAAGAAAATGTATTACTTTTTTTTCATTCACAGAAGAAAAGATACTTTTGGAGATACGTTTTTATTTGTATTGTATTTTTAAATTTTAACAATTATTAATACTAACTTATCAGTAAGTTGCATAGTTAATCTAGCATTGAACTCCATCAGCTCTGCATGCATTTCCGCGACTTGAACCAATTTGTTTTGGTACTGTTGAGCTTCTTGGTGATAATCAAGTGTCGCTTCTTCTTCTGATACAGATGTCGAGTCAGAATTGCGTCGCAACATCTGCACTGCTGTCACATATTTTCGCAATTGTTGCCGCAACAGTTCATTTTCTCGGTTCAACGCTTGCAACTGCATTTCATGTTTTTCTACATAGTGCTGGTGTTGCCTTTGGAACCGCATGAGTTGCGAACGACTGGTGATCGCGTCTTCACGAGCTTGTTCAAGTATTTCTGTTGTTGCCAGTAACCTTACACGCAAACTTGCAATATCAAGTTCATCTGCGTCCACAGTTGGTAAACTCGCGATTATTGGTTCCGTTGCTTCGATCGCAGGTTCAGCCGTTTCCACATCCTTTGGCGAAAGAGTACAATAAATATAGTTCAGTAACATTTAAAAAAAGAAAATAAAATTTCAATTTGTAATTGCAGTGAAATAAATATGTTTCTTTTTAAAAATAACGCCTAAATAAGTATGTAAGCGTAATAAACGTAAAATTTTAAATTCAATTTTTATGTAAACTTGCAATTTACATACTAATGCTTTCTTAACTTACATCCAAATAATTTGGAACAGAAACAATAGAATCTTCAAGTGTAGTTTCAAGTGGTGAAACTGGAACAAGACCTCCCATGTTACCAATATCGTTCAGAGGAGTTAATAACTTTTCTTCTTCAAATGGTTCACTGTAAAAAAAAAAAAAAAAAAAAAAAAAAAAAAAAAAAAAAAAAAAAAAAAAAAAAAAAAAAAACACAGCCTTTAAAAAAACTTCGCCCCGAGCAACCAAATCATCACAGCTACTAAGAGCACCACTATCTCTATTTATATAACACAATTCTATCTCTGTCAACAAATTACAGTGCTTATATCTATATACATAGTGCGACACTCTCTCCA
>JABFOV010004711.1:0-13363 GCA_022817685.1 Aradophagus sp. ZL-2020
ATTAGAAACTAATTAGTTGTTCAAAAGAGAAATATCTAAAGGAACTGAGAAACGATATCGTACAGTATGGATTGCACAATTTCCAGCATGCTGATTGGTCGAAATAAAGCAATCTAGCAATGTCATTGGCTGAAAGTAGTTACGATATGATATCGTAAACAGTTGAATAGTATCGTAAACATGGCATAGTCTTCGAGAAAAATTTGAGATGGCTCAGTCTTCGTCTCGGGCATCGATATATAGCGAAAATTTTCACATGTGTGAAATATGTTTGCCTCATAGCCATGAGTTACACTCAGAGAAATAATTTAGTAATTTTAAATAAATCTATTTATTTAAAAAAGTTTACTTAAAAGAACCTATAATTTATTTGTCTTACAGGCATATTTGTTTAATTTAAATATATTGGTTTTATTTGAAATTAATAAAAAATTTTCTTTAAAATAGAATTTTTTAATTTATTTGAATCGAAAAAATATTATAATCATAAATAAATAAATACTTGAATCTAATAAATGAGTTATTCATTTAAAATGATTAAATATTTTAATTAATAATGGTCACTTAAATCGTAATTAACACTACGAATCATAATTAAAAAAATATAAAAACGTTTCCTGATTTCAATTTTTAAGCAAACGTTTTCATTTTAAAACAAAAATTCTTTAAACAAATAATAAATTTCGTCTAGTTTCTCCGAAGGCTCAGTATTCAAGTGTGTTTTTGGTACTGGGGTAACGTGTTCGAGTTTGTAAGTTCGCGATTCGTGGTTTCGATTCCCAGCGATGAGGAAATTTTTTCAGTTTAAAGATGATAAATGGAAGTTATAGTACATAAATATAATTAAATAAAACAAATTAATTTGGTAAAATATCGAGTTAAGAAAATAGCAAGTAATTATAAATAAATTAGTTCAAATTTCTTTTAAACTTACAATTTATACTTTTACATTTTTAAAATAAAATATTCATTCCATGAAAAAAGATTGTATTTAAAACAAATATTTTATTTATTAGAAATTAATATAAAATATAATAAATTTAAATAAACAAAATTGAGTAAATTTTTTTATTTAAATCAAATAACTTTTTATTATGTTCGTATTTAAATGATAAAATTTATTAGTTATAAATAGATTTTCTTTGAAAGTAATATTATTTTTTTCTGAGTGTATGTATGTAAAAATACACATGTATCTTCGCATTGTTTTGCAATATTTACATAAACCGTTTACATTAAAAATGTATACAAAGTTTTTTTACAAATATATAAGCAAATTTGCATAAATTTTATGTATAGCATTTATGTAAAGTTTGCACAAATTTTACATAAATCTTGCTGTTAAAGTATATAATTTTTACATAAAATATCAATGTTATAACATTGATAATTATTACAATTAATCAAAAAATTTTTTTTACATATGAAAAGATATAAGAAATTAAAAAAGTAAGTATCAATAAAAATACATAATTTGATATACGAAATTTATTATTGATATCGTTGTATCTTTCTTGTCTGTACATATTTCTTAATGTTTCGTGATCAAAGATAAGTATTTTATGTGCTTTTCAATTGGAATCCACGTGGATAAAATTGTCGCCAGCTGTGTTGCATGAATCTGGCAAAAGACCTACGCCAGACGCATGTCATATTTTTGCCAAACTTACGAAGTCTGGCAGTGACACGGCACGAGTCTGGCATAGTTCTGGCTGGTGAACAAATGCCAGACTTCTGCTAGATTAATACCAGCCAGCTGGCAATATTTTTTTCTACACGGGATACCTGGCGGCCTCGAAAGAAGAAACATGTAGTATAACTTGTTGATTATTATTACATATTGTTGAATATTTTTTAATTTTTTAATTTTATTTTATATGAAACTTTAATTTATAATGAATATGTAGAAAATGTTGCATTTATGCTAGCATATATGCTACATAAATTTCAGGATAACATAGATAATAGATGTATGTTTTTTAGAAACATATATGTACCTCATATATGTTCCTTTTTGACTGTTCAATTTAATTTCCATTATTCTGTTAACAAAATTTAAAAAGTAAAATATTTAAAAAAAATTTGAAAAAATTGTTGAAAAAAATGTTTGGAAATAAAAAAACGAAGAAAACTACAAAAATACCTCTTCCCTACCTTCCCCTTCCGCTCCCCTCCTCCCCCCCTACTCGTCACCGTTTCAATCCCAACCATATTCGCACTCCCAATCTTACCTCGTGTATTGACTTCAATCAGAACCTTTAATATATATGAGATGAGGAGATAAGTTTCACGGGGCCGAAAGAACTGACATTGAAACAACAATCGATTTATTTTACATAGTCATGAATAAAATCAAAAGTACTAATAATTAATAAAAGAAATTTGATATCCTAAATATTATATATGATTTATTAAAAGTTACGAAATTTTTTGAGCTCAGGTTAAATACTGTACTAATAAGAGTTACCATTTAGAAAGAGATAAAAATCGAGACACCACGTAATTCAAATGAGCGTCCCGCCAATTCGTCTATGTTTATGGTAACCCTAGTACTAGTAAAAACTATTGAAATATTGAAACGTGACAATAATGTCTCATTAATTTATTGTTTTTATTTTTTATTTTCAGTGATCGTGTCTGTAATACTATGTCTTATTTTGTCTTTTGTACTGCGATTTAAATTAAACATTCCATTTTCTACATTTTTAATTATATTAACTATATCCCTCTTGCTGAAATGACCGCTGGTATAGTAAAATTTATTGCCAAACGATACAAGTTCAATTACTTTCCAATATTACTATCAGTCAAAATCTTAAACCAGTTTTTCTTGTGGAAATTTATTAGCTAAAGTAGATTCCATGTAATTTTCCATGAGAATCAGCTATTTTTTAGTGAGTATTTTATAAATTTCTATAATTAATGTCTCTTCTTTTTCTTATGAAAAATTTGTATAACTAATGGTATCGTTTTTATGTAAAACATTAGCCAAACATTTTATTTTGGTTGTTAAGTGTTTATTTTAATAAAATTATTCAAGCATGTATGTTAGTAATATTCATAAGACAGAATATAGCTTCATATATGGCTTGCTTTAGTTTCTATGGTTAATTGATAAAACAGTACTGGTTTAATTATTCAGAAAATTACATTCAGAACACAAATAAATGTCTTGTTTTTCGATATTTGGGATGTGTACAATTAAAATCACTTTTAGTACTTTGAACACCAGAAATGTTTCAAAACGAGATACTTGTTATTGCTACGTTGTTATATTAGACTCAGGAATGCAACGCTAATAAAAAAACAACTTGACAAAAAATTTGAAGTTTTTTTCGTAAATTAATCTTTTTAAAGCTATTTTTCTAAGCTTCCAAATGTTAATAACAGTTACATATGATCACAGTTATCTACAATATTAAACTTTAAATTAACGAGCTATCCATTCATATTATTCACTTAATTTCAACATTCACTTCTTTACTCCCAAATCACATCGTTACGCGTGAAATACTCATACGGAAAAGTATTATAATCCGTCTTATTTTTTGTCATTATGTCCTGAAGCGCTCAAATCGACGTTACAAAAAAATTTAATCAATTTTTGGTAAAATAAAAGAATATTTATATCAAATACAGTTGACTTTAGAAAGTATTTTAATTTCTCTCATTGACTTTAAAAATATTCTAACAATTTCAACATCTACTCTGAAAAAAAAAGACTCTTAGAAACCTGACAAAAAGGTTTAGATGCTAAACCTTTTAAACCTTTGTTTTTACAACGTAGTGCTCTATACGTGATTACGATTTTTAAAGCAATTCTAAATTACGTACATCCGGGAAACTACTTTAATCAAATTAATTAAATCTTTATGTATGAATTTACTGAAAAATTATGTGTCCAAAAAATTATGTGTCCAGATGTAGTTCGAAATTTAGAATAAAACAGAAAATGTAAAATAATAAATTATCTCAATTTAATGTAGTTCATAATAATGACGATAATAATATTCATGCCCGGACAAAAATACACTCTTTGTTAGAAAAGGAATATCTTTATCTTTGCAATAATTTTTTTAACAACGTGAATCCTTCTGAGCTAACAGTATTAATTTCGAAATAAAAAGAAAATTTTGTTTCAAAAAAATATTTTTCAGAGTGTGTGTACATGTTATATATATATATATATATATATATATATATATATATATTTCATTTGTCTTATTTTCTTGTATTATAATCCATGTTTCATTTTATAAACAATTTCATTTTTTACTTGACGCTAATCTTTATCTTTGAATCATAACTCCGTAGAAAATTAATTATACATTTCAGATTTCTAATGCTTGTCGTGAATGTCGCGGAGAATTTTCTCTTGTTTAAAAAACGTGCTCAATTCAATCAAGTGAATCCAGGATCCAACAAAATGGAGCGGTGTAAAACTAATTATTTAGTGTTGAATTCTAATAAAAAAATGACTGACTAAATAAATTATTGTTATTGTTGTTGTTTCGAGTATAAACATATTTACAACTTGCGATATTATTATTTTAATTTCGACCATTATTGGAGAAACTGGTCTTTATTATTGTTTAACAATTTCTAAAATATAAATAATTATCGTTATCATTAGTTCATCATTAAGCAGTTTATAAAATAAATCAGATGGCGCAAAAAAAATGTATGTCATTTAAAATCTTGCAAAAACACTGTTTTTAGCAGCAATAACAGTTTAAAATCGTAATTGTAACTACTTTCATCGTATCGTCAATTTATCCTATTATTACTGCAAAGTTGAAGCTAATTCATTGGGAACTAATTACACAAACTAAAATATTTAATTGAAATAATAATTCCGAAGTCATAATTACCATACATAAGTAAAAAATTGATAAACGCTAAAATAATACCTTTTGGAGTAAAATAAATTATACTTTAATTAAATATACTTCTACTTAAACATATACCCAAGTATAAGTTAATTAGAAATAACACTTGTGTGAATGTGTTTCAAATAAAATGTACGTAATTCAAAAATATTTTATAAACTAAGTAAATTAGGTCGGATAATAAAATCATTATAATTTGACCATTCGCGTGATAGTTTTCATGATTCGTAAATCCAATTTCAATAAACATCACCGATATCCCTATATTCTGAAAATTCTAAAAATTGACAACACAAGCGTACTACTGTAAATTTTAACATAACAATGATTTCATTAATTACATTTACAATTCTCCATCGCCAGCTTTGTTACGCTTTTCATACTGCTTTTCAACGCAATCGTTCCTAAGCAATTGGATAAGCGTGCCAGACCTTCTTCTGGCATGGCTTTGCATCGAAAAACATCGGGAACGAAAAAGGCCCTAATGAAAGCGGCCATAACGGTACCGTTTGTAATAACTCGAAATGCGCACCTTGCACGGTCAGGCTGAAGATGAGCAACGCTTGAGCCAGAAAAAAAACGATGCGTGATGCCATCTCTGCTGGTAACGCTCACGAAAAACCTCTGACAAAGTATATGGGCGCCGTCTTGCGGCACTTGGCAACTCCGGAACAAGTTCGAGTCACCTAGTCCGTTGCTTTCTTTAGCTGTCACTTAAACCTTGGAATAATAAAACCGTAAATCCCAAAACTAGCGAATCGACGACGACTTGGAGCGACACTTCATCCCGTACCGTTCACTCTGACACTGCCGTCGCTTAAAAATACGTTTTTTCGACGTCTATTGGACCAAATATTGGTTCCAAATATAATTT
The DNA here is from genome assembly GCA_022817685.1 of Aradophagus sp. ZL-2020. Lineage (NCBI taxonomy): Eukaryota > Metazoa > Arthropoda > Insecta > Hymenoptera > Scelionidae > Aradophagus > Aradophagus sp. ZL-2020. Next base: position 5,764 of record JABFOV010004711.1, read on the forward strand.
CACTTCTTCGGCGTCACGGCGCTTGTCTTTCTGCTCGGCTCTGCTCAACTTGACTAACTGAAAAAGAAGCACTTGCTTAGTCAGCCAGGTGTTTCTCGCCGGCACCCCCCTCCAGGATCGGGCCTTCCACCATCGAGTAAGTTGGAGTCAGAGGAAATCGGAACAACGGGCATAATGAGCCAAACTACGAACACGACTCATCCACAGCCTTTCCCACATCGGCTTTAACACAATCCAATACAAACCGATAAGCGCGCTTTCTTTCGCTATGATTAATCGTCTTAGCGCGCAGACCACGAGACGTAATCTGTCAACCGGCTAGTTGACCAAGATCTGAACTTGCGAACAATATGTCTTTCTTTTATGTTACGGCCTTTTGGCAGTGCAACAAATTTTACTGTCTCGTGTCGTCTTTTTCGTTAAAATGTATTTTTATCTAAATCGAACTTAAGAAAAAATATTCATGTTCAAAGCTCAATATGACAAGTGTAACAGTTCGGCATATCTCATAATGTCAATATTCTGTATCTAGTTGTATCCAATTTACTGGTATAACATCGTCAAATCATTATGATACGCTATACAAAGAAAGTTTAATTTTAAAGTATGTATCATATGAAATTTAAGTTAAAATATTAAGTTTAAGCAATAACATTATTATATTTTAAATTTAGAATTAAATTTAAACATATTTTTTTAGTTTATAACAAAGTTACGATAATTTCAACAAAAATCTACCCTTTTATGACACTTTTTGTTGAGTGACAGAGTTTGTGGCACTCAAAGTCCGAACAGTGTTTAAAGTAAAACAATGACAATGTGAAGCGTAATTATTATAATTTTGTGCTATAAGGTTTTATGATATAGAGTACTAGGATTTTAAGAAGTTATGAGCGTTAGAGCATAAGTTAAATTTTATACAAGTTTAGTTTATGCATTTTTTTTCTTCGACGATAGTATATATGGGAAACGCTTTTCTGAAAATTATTTTTTACATTTTATTAAATACCTTTTTAAATATTGAAAACATTTTTCAGAATGCAAAGTACATTAATAATGGCGAAGATGATCCACGTCAATCTAACTGTTACGCTCTATGCAAAACTTTGGGTTAGACATTCCTCAGCCTTGCGGATTCGTGAAAAATAATTTACGTTTAATAATTTTGAAAATGTAACAAATATGAAAAACCTAATTGTGATTAAAAGTGGTTAAGACAGCAAAATGGAGAATGTTTAAAATGAAAATGAAATTTATGAAATTAAAAAGTACATTTACTTTCATGTAAAAGCAACAAGTATATAGGGTAAATAGTTTACTCGCTGCATAACATAGTATTTAGACAAATGCAATTAAAATGTTGCAGTATACATTTACACGAATGTAAAATTTGTTTACATGTAAATACGGAATTTCAGTCATTAGACTTTAGAAAATAAAATAATTTAATGCTGAATTCTTTTAGTGGCAAATTCTGTATACTCCGTGGATTAAAAAATGTAAAAATAATTGATTTTTCCAAACTTAAAAATTAGTACCAACTCTTAATTTTCGTCTAAAAGACAAATAACTAAAACAAAGAATTTTTGTAATAATATTTTTGAAAAAAATACTTTTTGAATAACTATATTCACAAATATTTTTATTATAGGTTTTTAGCACAAAGTTTGAATTTTAAAATATAAAATAATTTGTCTTTTATTATTTTTGAAAATTTAAATTTTGGATAAAAAATCTGCAAAAGATATTGGTAATTTTGTTTCAAAAATTTTCTACACTCCTGAATTCTTTAAAGTTTTTTTTTTTTTCAATGTTATGATGTTATGAAGAAAAAAACGTCATTCAAAAATTATGTATATTTACTAGTATTGCCAGTATTTTATATTAAAATTTCACTCAGTCATGTTTAGTTTTTAGCGTGTTTTTAAAAGAAACAGTTTCCAGTTGTCAACAATTAGCTTTGATAATTTCTGTTTCTTTCAACAAAATATGTCAAAAGCACAAAAATCACGAATTTTTGGACTGTTATGAAATGAGTAAAAAAGAAAAAGAAGCTTTGTTTTAGGTATTCTGGATCCATTATGATGTACATTAAAGGGATATATAGGACTATATCATTTTTGTTGACCTACCCAATTCTGTTTATAATAAATTACCTATTATTGTTCTAATAATTACTTTTTCTTCTAATTAACAAAAATCATTATTATTACTTTTTCAGATCAAAAGAACTATTAATTGAATAGATGATTGAAATCAAGTTATACAGTTAATTCAATATTATCAGTGAAATTTCAATGTAATTTTTAAAGGTTTATAATTTATTAACACAACAAATACGATCAGGATCAAATTATGAAATTGACTACGATTAAAGATAATTTATTCTTATTTATTCTTATATATATATATATATATATATATATATATATATATATATATATAATTTTCGCTGTACTGAAACTCTAATAAAATAAGTTATATCATCGTTTATATAACCAAAAAATTTAAGGCACGTTTGCTTCATATTGAACAAAAGGGGGAAAATGATTGATCTAGAAAGAATTCGAGGGTACCGACTTTCACTATTTTCTGAAACGTTTCGCCTTTCTTTTTCATCATTTTCAAATCAGTACAACTATATAAGTAGAAATATACTCTACTTTAAAATCCAGTTTTTCCTAAAAGACAACAATCCAGGTCAATTTTCGTACACATTTTTTCGATGAAAAAGAGAAGAGTATTTTTCTGTATATTTTCCTTTTCATAAGCAGTTGATTTACATTTTTGCCATTTAGTTTGTCGTGAAATTTGCGTAGTTGATACGCAAACGGACAACTTGGTCGTGATAAAGAAACTCGAAATTTTTTCCGTTCTTGATTCGGTAAAAATTAAAAACGTTCGATATATATGTATATGTATATATATATATTTATATGTTAAATTACTTTGCAGCAGTATTCCAAAGGGAAAGAATTGTTTTCTGAGCGTCGAAAACAAATTTTGCTTTCCTTTATTTTACAAGAAAATTCATATCGTGAATATCGTGGCTCTTGCCGTAGAACCCTGATAGAACACTACATTTTTTATACGTATGATATACGTATATATACGTATTTTATACGTATAAGGGATAAATATGAGCTAAACGTCCAACTAATATACATATAATATACGTAATGTTCTATTGGGGGAAGACACATGAGCGTTCGTTTTTAAGTACACTGAGAAAACAAGATTGTTACGGACAATATCCAGATAGTGAACGACACTATATCGGATCGGAAGAATGCCTTACTATACAATCGTTTTGGACACTACCCATATAGTAAGATAAGCACTATTCATATAGTAACGAAAGAGCCTGTCAGGAAATAATTATAACCGTAAGTTGTAGGTTATAGTTTTAGTATATAAATGTGATACATTCTAAAGAAAATTATTTTGTATCTGATGTAATACAAATATTAGTAGAATTAACTTCTTTTTAAATTTACTTTCATTTATTCCACTTTTCAAGCAAAACGAAATAACACAACAAAAAACCGACTACAACACGTACTGACACTTTACAGCCACGTTCACCCATTCGATCATTGTTGCCACGGTTCCTTAATCGATTGCGCGGTCGATGGCGCTGTTCACTTAGTCAATCGCGCTTTTCAGATCGTCTATCACTATATGAGTAGTGTCGTCCACAATTTAAATTTCATACTACCTACATTGTACGGTTTTCTCAGTGTAATATAAAATTATTTATTTCCACAGTTACATAGACAACCAGCTTTCAGTTTCCTTTTATTTCCATTTCGTCACAAAAAAGATAATTTTTTTATGGGCCTCGGCACCGGAAATTATGCAGACGTGGTTGCAAGTGTGATTCGCGTTTTACTCGACTGATAATCATCGAACGAGCATAATGTAAAGTTTGAAACGAAGAGAAGAATACAACAGAACCAGTGAGTTTTACATAAATAGGAAATTAATTTTAATAAATGTGTTCTATGTAATAGAATTTTCATATATTTAAAGAAATTTGAACATTTTGAACAATTAGACCATTTCTTCAAGACGAGAAAATAATGAATATTTGTACTAGTTCTTGAAGCGTTTTTTTGTTTTAATGTATGTCAATTTGCCCTTTAGAACGTATTCACTTAAATTTAGGGAAAAATTACGACAATATTTTTCTTAGTGTATTAATCAGCAGCGTTGCAATCAAAGCGATCCTTTTGCAACCCCACAGTGTCAGGTTGTCGTGGTTGATGCAATGTAAGCCAACACCTGTCGGCTTGAATGCTTAACGACGCTGCACTTTTAAACGTCTATCACTCGAGAAGAAAGGTGAATGGACAAGGAAAATAAACAAAGTTGGGGAAATTTTAATTGATTGGATACAAGTTAGCTGTTCTGCGTATGGCAAAAACATTTATACAGTAACTTAAACTAAACTTAAACTAAACTTAAACTAAACTTAAACTAAACTAAACTAAACTAAACCAAACACACTTTTGTTATTGTTTTTTTATTTGAAACAATTAAATTAAATAAAAAACGAAACGTTTTGAATTGAAAAATTGGATTTAAAATTACTGTTCGAGTTTATATAAAAATTCAGAATCCAAAAAAGCTTAAGTTATAAAGTCACTGTTAAATGAATTTAAATTTACTACTTATACACTGAGAGAAATCATTGATTAAATTCACCGAGATTCTCTGCAGAATTGGGATCGTCCGCCATATTTGACCATTCTTATAAAATAATCCAGTAAGGCAATACTAATTTTTCCCGAGATTAATGATAAACCATACAGATTTTTATGTGATATACTTCTCATGAACTCGTACTTCTGATTCATTAAAACTAAATCTACGCAACTTGAAAACGAAAAAACATTCTGCATGAAAATTAATAAGATAAAATAATAAGCATAACATGGAGAAGAAATCTTAGTCAGTTGAATATTGTTTTAGACTTCAAAAAGTAATTTCAATTGACAAGCAAAAATTAAATATATAATTCTTATTTTACAAAAATTCGTTAATTTAAGAAATTGAAAATAAGATAAATAATTTTTTACGAAATAAATTTATTACCACATATAATCATTACATTAAATTATTATTTGTATTATCCGTTAAATTTCCAATTAATATCTAATAATAAGACTTCATCAATTGTTTATTTACAAAACAACATTTTCAGCGGTACAAAGACGTTTTTATATTTGTATACCAATGTAAAGTGAAAAGACAATCAAACAATTTAAAAATTCAATAATTCTATTTATAACAATTAATATACACTTCATTTATATAATAATGTGTCCTTCAATAGTTATAACTTTGTATCATATAGTTAGAAATTTGGACAATAAGAAATACAACACAGAATTAAAGCATGATCGAATTCTGCGTAAACAGCAGACTGTGGTGCGAAAAATATCAAGTCGTTCGGTCGAATGACGGGAAAGAGTTACATCAAATGACATGTCACGTCGTTGATACGTTGAATTACATGACCCGTCGTCGACCGAACTATATACTATACTTACGCCGCGCGGTAAACCCTAACCACATAACCAAATCGTTGTTGTTGTCGTCTTTTGTGGCTAAGGACCAAAAGCCAAACAGGAAATCGGTCGAACGCCAGTATCCGGTTGATATTCTGAGGGTAGCTGGATAAAATCATACACGGAAAAAATAGTATGAAAATATTATTTATACTGGTATTGCTAACAATTTCCATACGCACAGAAAAGAAAGTACGCGTATTTCAACTATACTGTTCCAATAATACCGATATATGAATATAAAAAACATTTATTAAAAATACATTTATACTCACATTCCTTATTATCTGTTACAAGATTTCAATAATAAGAAAACACCGATTTCAATATTGTTTTGAGAAAGTATCGCTGTTTCATTTATAACGTTATTTCTACGATCGGCACGCTGTCACGTGACGCGGTATTCAAGTCGCCAAGTCGCGTCCCACAACAAGTCTGTACAAGCTCGCGCCAAAATCGCGACATTCAGGTGTTTACGTTTCCTAGTTTATTTCGTGAAAAAACTGTTAAAGTATTATATTATATTTTATATATTTTATATGCTTTTTTCCCCCCTTTATATATTTTATATGCTGAAATAAATTCAAAATGACAATTACGTTATATTTAAAATTTAAATAAAAACTGTTTCCTTTTTCTTTTTTGTAAACCTATTCTGTGAAATTATATAAACGATACAAATCTGAAATTTAAAAGTTTAGCTATGAAGTACATATTTCATACTGATGAAGATAGAAAGACAAATATTAGTTTATTATTTATACAATTTCTAGTAGGTTCAAGTTGGTAGTACTTTCTTTCCCACGTATTTATAAATCTAGTTGTGCACCGCATACTTTTTTTTCCGTGTAATAATTTTAGTGCAAAGGGTCTCTTGAAACGGGGAACCTATATATTAATATTGTGGCATTGAGCAAAATCGTGCAAAATTTTCCATTCATTTTTCTTTCCCAAAAAAGTTATTTCAGTAACATCAAATTCAATACTGTGGTTAGCTCTCCATACGTCCATGCGTAGTTTATCAGAAGATTCATCATACAGAAGACAGTGAAAGAACACATGATTGAGGTCTTCAATGTCAATTCCACATTCACATACTGGCAAATCAACAATTTTTTTCGCAAAAAGGTGGCCTTTAAGACCAACGTTACCCGTACGAATTCTAGCAATAAACGTTATAATTTCTCTATCTAGGTTTTTATCATCATGATAAAAGGGCTTACAAAGAGTACTATTTGTCGATTTATAACTAAAATAAGTAAGACCTTTCAGAATACTTTGTTCGAATAACAAAACTCTACTACTATTTTTAGAAACACACTTGAAATATGGCGTTAGACAATTTAAAAAAATTCTCGGGCGGAAAATAAAATCATTGTTAGCAGGAAGATTAGCATAATGATCGGTGAGTTCATTACCCGAAATGCCCCTGTGTTCAGGAATCCAAAAAAAGGAAATAGAAAGACCCATATCCAACGCTTTAATAAAATATTGTTCAATTAAATAAATCACATCACGATTTGCTTTTTTACTCTCAAATTGGCCAAGAGAGACTAATACTCTTTTCGAGTCCGAAATAATATAAGCTTTTTCAATTCTTTTATCAATAATTATTTGAATTGCATCTAATATAGCAAAGACTTCGGCATAGAAAATCGAGTAATGATTATTTATCTTAGCTTTAAAAACAATTCCCAAAGACTGACATACAATGGCATAGCTAGTAGAGGTAGATCTTACCAGTACTATGATCTGTATGTTTACTTCCATTTGTGTAAAATAAAATATTTTCCTCTGAAATCTTTAAACGTTTTTTTTTTTTTTTTTTTTTTTTTTTTTAAAAAAAATTTTTAATTTTTTTTTTTTAAGAATAAAAAGTATTACCAGTTGAGAGGAAAAGTAATTTTGTGAATTTGTACTAAGAAAAAAAAATTTGTACAAAAAAGTAGTAATTAAAAGGATTAATGATGTCTCTTATAAGAACTTCCAAGCCCAGCGAACCTTCCTAAACACAGTCTGCCGCTTTG